>QRFJ01000223.1:1040006-1291874 GCA_006176705.1 Cocos nucifera | reverse complement strand
ACCTCAAAAAACACTGACAAATCCATCACCAATATTCATAGACCTCCGTCATGGACCACCCACTTCCAGATCATCCTCTTCCTGAGAGCCCTCCCTTACTAGTCTTGTTCCACCTATGTGCAAGGCTGAGGCTTTTATTTCAAATTCCTATAGATTGAATGAAACTCAAGAATACTTAATGAGAGTGGCGTTTGTAGAGGCCATAGGTCATCCCATAAAGATGGACGATGTGGCCACAATCGTAGCTCAGAAGCTAACACCCCGGGGGACTTGGACCACTCGAAAGCTCCCAAGGGAAAATACATTCTTCATGGCTGGCCCCTCCTTCACAGTTGCGCAAAACTTAGTAGCTTTGGTTCAAATACATGGAGATGGTTTCACTTTAAGAGTAGATCATTGGGATGAAATGCATGGAGGATCATCTCATAACTTCAAATATAAGGTAGTTGCTAGTCTCCTTGACCTCCCTTTAACTTGCTGGAGTTAGACATATGTGCCCCAGAAGCCAGAATTGGCTGACACTTGTAATACACTTCTAGAAGCAAAATTGTAATTATGACTATAATAAATAAAATGGGTTATTTTCTATCACATATGTGTATTTAGTATCTATGATACATCCTTTGAGTTAATGGTAATGATAATTCATATTTTCAAGAGTTGAAAATTTAAGACATGAATAATCATTGTTAACTCATAAAATGCTCCCGACCATAGGATCATCACGAGGATGGTGATTGATCCGAAAGGTTGGTGTACAATCGCTTCTCTTTAGTAGATAAATCTTGAGTATACGGTGTGGAGACACCGGAGCGAGAGTACAGATACTCGTTAGAGAATGAGGGCACTGAGCGTGACCACCTCGAGTAGCATTAGGGAGCTACCTCTCATCAATGACTGACTCGATGCTGCAGTAGTGTGTTGGTTCTTTGACCTGAGGTGCATCGGCAGTTTACCTTGAGGGTGTTATAGTTTGACTACACCATTACTCGATCTTCTAGCCATTCGGAATCCTGAGGTGTATGTTGGCTATAGCATGTTCATTGTAGGAACTAGATTGCATCAAGATGGAATCTTATCTATCTCGGTGGTAGAGGAGCAGTCCTATGATGATCATGAGAATCAAGTCCAGAAGTTCATGGCTATGGCAGAGTGAAATATAGAAAGAGTTTCTATTAAGATTTTCACATCAGACTCGAATCGAATGATTACATCATATGATAGAAACTAGGGTTTGACGATTTATCTAACCTAATCTGATCGGAGCTCAGGTAGAAGAGCTTAATCACACAGATAGCTGCACCAAGAGGTTCGCATTCAGCTCTGATGGGTTGCCACCATAATATGCTAGATGATCACTGTGGATTTTGGAGCAATTAGAATGATTGATGATCGATCATTCTAGCTGTTCGAATCAGAAGAGTTCTGATCCATCGAAAGAAGTTTCGATGATTCGATGATAGAGATCATGACATATCCCATTATCATATAGAATTGAACCTAACTGGGTCACACAAATAAGGGTTTGAATCTGGTGATCATCAATTGAACTGATCCAGTTCAATTGATTTGGATGAGATTCAATTAGGTTCAAAAAAATCGAGCTAGCACATCGATTGAGCCTAACGTTCTTTCTTTGCTTCATAAATAAGTGTCTTGACTGACCAAAGAGTTTGTGCTCAATCAGAGGCCTTCATATGGTCTGACTGAAGGTGTCCAAGTCAGAAAAGTGGTCTTATTTTGTAAGACATTACCTGCCATTTTGGTCACCTGTCATTTCTTGTTCTTTGACTTTGGTTAAAAATCTATCTTTGACTGGTCAAATGTTGACCATTGACACTTTGACTTTTGACCACATATCACGTACCTATTGGAGAGCTGGTGGGGGCCTGTCCCCCTGCCAGAACCTGACAAGAAAGAGGGCGCACGCCACCCTTGGCGTGTGCCCAAGTTGGAGATGCCTAGGTGTTTCTATTGGATAGGGACTCCATCTCCTTTTTGGATTTCAATTAGAGTTCTCCTAAGAACCAACTTTGACTGGTCTTAGGCGCCCTCTAAGGAGAAATCCAGGGGCCTCTATTCCCACCAATCAGATTTAGATCTGATTTCATAAAGGATTGTGATTGGTTGGGAAGAAGAGGAGTTGGATCATAGTTAGTCTATAAATAAGACCCTGCGCCCAACTCAAGGAGTAATTTTGAAGTGATCGAAAGCAATCACAATTCCCCACGCCCAAAGACTGCCTCTCCCCTCTTCCTCCATGCCAAACCACCTTCTCCCCTTCCTGTCCACGTTCAAAAGGAGTTTTAAATTTTTGGTTTGTGCGATCCAGATCAAAGAAAGACGACTGAAAGCTAGAAGGCTGCACTACTGCAAAGGACAACTATCGATCTTCAAAAGGGGTTTTGAAGATCCTCCAGATCAGATCTAGATCTAATTTTTGGAGATGTGATAGAGAAGAAGAGGATCTCCAGATCCAGCCCGAGTGGATATCGGTAGAGGCCAGGCACTTACGTGGCTAGATCCAGAACCTTCCACTGCATACAGGATCATCAACGGGTAATAGGATTACCCACTTTAAGGTAAATTAAATCTAATTTAATTTATCTAGATTTTATTTTATTTTTAAAATAATAATAATTAGATCTAAAATATCTTAGATCTGATCTAGATTAAAGAAAAAAATTTTTGAAATATATCTCTTGATCTGATCAAATCTGAACGAACTTGGTCCGAAAAATCAGGATTTTTCTTCAACTGGTATCAAAGCCAAGGTTCTAAAAGTATTTAGATCTAATTTTAAATTTATTTTAATAAAAAAATAAGTAATTTTAGATGTCACATTAGATGTGATCAGATCTGAAATCAGAAAAAATTAAAATTAAATGATTTGGATCTAAGATTAGAAAATATGCATGACTAGTTCTAAATAGAATAGTTCTATAGAATAGTCTTGCATATTTTGATTTAATATCATTAATCATATTTAATCTATTATTTACTATTTTTAATATTATAATGGTTATAATAATACTAAAAAATAGCAATAAAAATATTTAATTTTAAATCATATAGATATGATAGATGCATGTCTAGACTAGTGTAGAATAGTTCTACATATTATCTAGATTAGAATTTATTTTGATTATATCAATTTAAATCTAATTTTTAGATTATTATGAGATAATTTAGATCTAAAAATATGCATGACGATACATGAGATGTATGCAAAATATGCCATGATTAGATCTAATTTGTATATGAGATATGATATAACTTAAAACTGTTTGTAGTATTGCATGTTCTGATTAAGGCGTTCCTCCTTGGTCGTCCGATCATAACGAAGAAGGGTTAAAGGCCTCTCTTCCATCGATGGTGTTCTTATGATGTGTAGGGTGCTGCGTATTTCCTAATCGAAATCCAAAACTTACTTCTGCAAAATCTAATCCTGAATCCTAGGATTTACGTGCATATTTTGTTATGAACCTACTTAATTAAAATTAGAGTTATGGAATATCATTAGGTCTTAAAATTGAAAATTTCAGATCTAAGACATATTCATAATACTGGTTCGGGCTTGGGTAGCTCAATTAGGTCTAAGCGGTTGATCAAACCAAATCAAGAGTTGGTTAGATGGGATCAACAATGCTCAAATTGATCAGTCTAATAGGATTAAGTCTGGGTCAAGATCGAGTTACGATCAAGCAAGACCTAATTAGGCTCAGAGGTTATAGTCTGGATTGTAGGCTAACCCAATTGGTTCTGGCTCAATAATTTAGTGTCTAAGATAAATTTGGCACATACGACCGACTATTTTTAATTGGAAGCTACTCGACCTGAATATATTCTTGTACGAGTTAATGGCATATTCCTTCCATCGGTCTCACTTACCTAACCATATCTGTTGACACAGTTCTGATCTGAGGTGGTCAATAATTCGAGATAACCCATGCCACCAGGTTAGTCATAATTGTTATGTCTATGATAAGTCTAGTTTAATGAGACCTGAATCAATTCTTTCTAAGAAAAGATTAAGTCTGAGGTCTTCAACCATTGTAGATGTGCAGGCCCTTCCCGAAGTTGATTATTCTCGGCTGGATACAGTGGCTCAGTTGCATCGAAAAGATGCAACCATGTTTATTAGGTATTGGATGCTATAGGCTGGAGGATGAGTTGGGCTCAATATTTGGATATGGTGAGAGACTCATTTGAATTCATGCTATGCAAATGGTGGGTCTGACTTAACAAGGAGTGGATCATATTTGGATACGGTGAGATTCATGAAAGAGACAAGCCTTTGGTGCACCATATTAGAGAAATATGAACAAAGTTGTTCACTCATGGCTAACCCATCACCGATAACTGTTAGATGAGGTGATGAGTCAGTTGGTGAGACCGCACCATCCACTAGAAATCATTAATCTTAGAGATTTTTGCATCTCTATAGAAAAAGTGTAGGGATGTGAGAAAATAGTGGAAGCTAATTTGTTTAAAAATAAATCCTAAACAAATTGGTCAAGTCATAATTACAGTATCTAACTAGAATCTTTGACTCTCTACAGAAAAATATCTGTGCCAATCATTAGCATGTATCCTGACATACATAAGACTGACCACCCATTATAAAGATTGGCTCAGAAACTACAAAATAGTTTTGAATTTCGAGAAGTTAACCCATGTAGCGCAGGACCTCCCACCTTACCACCATCCATCTATTGAACAGAGAGCACTCTGAAAAAATGGATAGACGAAATAAAAGGCCAGATATACATGTTGGACCTATTCGATGACCTGATGACTCCACGCCATAGATAATCGGGAGCTGCTTGTCAATGTGGCTCACGTGTAGAAGATGTTGGTGACGAGTCACGCAGCCAGTATCAAGTCATGAAATGACTTTTTAAGGCTAAGAGCATGATGGGCAGTCGTCCAAGATCACTGTCTGACAAGATCAAGGACATGGAAGAGCTTGAGAAGCTCTGGTGTTGAAGTAGAACTGGACTGCAAAACGATATATTTTGCAATCCTTGACTGATGCATGGGTAATTCATCATGAATTACCATGACATAAACTTAAAAATTTCTTGGTCGAATATAGAATATGCTGGTTACCGCTGACTTCTATGAAAGGTTTAAAGGCTCAGTTCTGCTGCATGGAATGGACTTCTTCTAAAGAAAGTCTTATGGAAAAAAAAAAGTCTGCGAAAAAAGCAGAAGATGGAAGGAACAAGGAGAAGAGGGCAGCGAAGAAAAACCGATGTCAACATTGATAAGTAAACTATTTCCCCTTACAAAGATTCTCTCTCTTGAATGGTATTTTTTGGGAGTGGGATTGTCCGACAGTTCTAAAATAAGTGACCAAAATGATAGCAAAAGAAACATCTGATTAAGGATTTCTATATGATGGCTTGGTGTGATTGTAGTCTCCGCCCCACAAGCATACACCCTTCTTAAAGGGTCGAGGATGACAGGTGACGATGTCTACCTGACCTAGAGAGGAAGATTTAAAAGGTTTACCTCAAGCTATGGGAGTCGAAGAAAAGAGTCTTTTGGATGCAGAGGTAATGGATATTTGGCCGGCATGGGATTCTTTAATGGCTTCAGCATAAGTGCAGGCTTTTAACGTCAGTAATGGGTTTATACCTTCTTTTGAAGCTGTGTGCGCCCGTCATTATGATGTGAAAGGTCATAGGATCCCATCTTCTCGAATGGTATTCTGGAGTGGCGATAGAGGTATCAGAGGAGCGTGATAATATTTTTCTAGAGATATCGAGTATGCACCAAATAATGTTATGACATCAATGGCCCACCTTTTCCACAGGAAAACCTTGACCACTTTTGCACCTCTATGGCACTCGACCATCCCTTAGGTGTGACTTCCCCCCATACCATTCTTTATGCCTTCTTTGGATACCAATAAGGCAATATTCTACCTTAGGATCTCGAGCTGGCAGAGTTGCTTTTACCACCATTCTTTTCCTTTCGAACATTCTTCTGGTCGCCAACTTCCTTCGGTTCAAGTTGAAGAGGGTTGTGCTTAGAGCTATGCTTAGAGCTGCCATCTCAATGCCATACCCTCGAGAGGAGGAAAAGGAAGATGGCAGATGGTGTGAAGTCGAAAAGGACATAGTTTCAGGGCATGGAATTGATCTAAGAAAGTTGAGTTCTGGTCTTTCTGGCTCCACTCTAAAAACTTTGGATTTGTAATGGTAGAGAGAGTGCCATCGATGCTACTCCTTTTCCTTCATTTTATATTTGCTCAAGTTTCCAACTTATTAGCCATGGGACATGGATGCTTGCAAAAGGTATGCAACATGAGGACTTCACATGGGATCACCCATCCTAGCACTAATCTCATCCAAGCATACTTTATTGTAGAGTCTTGATGGGATTCGGTGCATTAGTGCTGAAGAAATCAATGCACTTTTGAAAGATAGTATTAAAAGTTCAACATTCAAACAAACTTGGTAACTTAATGGCATCATCCCATTGTGGCACCTACATAAAGTTTGGCGTCGAACTTAATGATATTCAGTTATCTAAGAAAATAGTCTAGAACTACAGCAAGTTATGAACATTGAAAATTCAAAACCCAAATATGCACATGCTTAAGTTATTAAGACTGCATAACATTTGTATTAGCAAGATACCGATACGACATTGAAATTAAATTTGGTATATAAATTGAACTGGCTTGCACTGCTTTAAACTGCACGGAACCATCCTATATCCCTAGTTTTAGAGTTGCATCATGGTTAGAAGTAAAAACGAGGAACGAATGTTGGAAGACTATATTTTAAGACTATAATGCTATGAGATGATCATATTGTACCAAATTGGTCACTTATTGATATGGTTTCTGGTACTGATTTTGGGGACCTTGCACATGCTCAATGAGAAGTGGCTTTTTCCCTTTAGTCAATCATCAATTGATACGAGAAATACATAAGAGAGAAATTAGAACATCTGATGTAAGTAGATAATTATGAAAAAGGTATCAGTCATGCTAACAGACTCAAAGTTACAGTTGCCTTCCTTCCCTACAAGGTTTAATGTTTAGACATCTAGCTATGTGCATTATGTTCATTAATTGCCAATAAAATCTTTCCGTCATCTCAAGTAGTATAATTGAATAATTGAAATTTTCTCCCCTAACATGCATTCATTTGATCGGAGAGGCTAAAAATTAGTGCAAACACTTCAGAAAACTTGGATGAGAATTGCAAAGAAATTAAGATTTACAAATCCCAAAAGAACAAACATATCTTTCGAAGACATCCTTTAAAATAGACTAAAGGGCGTGGAGATGAATAAGATTATCATTTGCTTTATTTATAGGATAATGTGCAGATTTTTGAGTATAGATTAGACAAAAAGGCCCCCCCCCCCCCCCCCTTTTTTTTTTTTTTTTTGCTTTAAATAGTGGAATTCAGACTTGTGATAGTGAATGAAAGTTATCTTAAATCTTCTATCCACTTAGTTTTTGTTGATCATAATCTTCTATCCACTTGTGATGGTAGAATGTATTTTTTGCTAAATGTACCTTGGATAATTATTGGTGGGCAAAGACTAAAAAGGAAAAGAGAGATTAGCATTTTAATAAAAAACTTTGGCTCTTAGAATCCTAAAATGAATAGGATACTGCAAATCACCTTTTAGAAGGAATCCATTGTCCTAATATTTTTAGATTTTATCATCTAAAACCATCCCAATTGCATCTATATTACTCTATAATTGTAAGGATTATGTGAGGAAATTATCTTGGAGTGGTCTACTTGGGCATCCAAATGAGCCCTTATTTTTGTCCGTATCTATGCTCAACTCCTTTCTCTTCGCTATCCCTACATCCAAGTAGGCCCTTATTATCATTCTCATCATCCTCGAAACTTTCCTCCCCACCATCTCCTACACTCACTCCCTCATCTTTCTCCACTATAGGACCATAGCCCCTAACCACTCTTCTAAAAAGCAATTGTCCATTAGAAGAAGGGGTTTCTTAGCCTTTATTAGGCACACCAGAATCCCATATCTATGACGTGCTGCAGGCGGGTCTAAGGAGCTTCGCACCTGAGTCAACTCGCATCAAACCAGATCGACCTCAAGTGGCAGGCTGGGCGATCATACCCATTTAATTCCTACCCACCAAGGGCTAATCGACCCTCCAAGTTGATCCTCGAGGATGTTGCTGTATCAACAGCCACCCCCAAACTGACAACCCCTCCCTAGGTCCCACCAGGTGTGCGTTGGCCTTTGGCCAACAATCCTCCCCTCCCAGCGACACCCGGGGAGCCTGCTAGATTTTGAACCAGCAATCTCGCTCTGATACCACCAAGAGTCTATCATATACTCTGGTCAATACGCGCTGCACTATCTCCTCAATCTGATCCTCATCTAGTCTGACAGTGGATAAAGATGGAGCAGGCACTGGATGCTATGGCACGTGCTCTGGCTCATGTTTTTCTTTTCCTTCTTCATCTAGCTGTGAAGATTTATGGTGCTCCCAAGTCTTAGAAGGCCACGGAAGGAGTCAGGGGGTTGGCTCCGGAGATTCTAGAGGCTTGGTTGGTGCTTCGAAGATCTGGAACACAAGATGAAGTAAGAAACCAAAGCCGAAGAATTAAGACTATAGAAAAAAAATTTTCTGTAGGTTAGCCGGCTCAGTCCAAAATTAGATCGACCAAGTCTCAATGCACAGGCAAAATAGAGAGCTGCGCTTCGAAATTGCTGACATGGCATAGGACTGGGCTGACTCAGTTTCAGACTGAGCTGACCCAATGAAACATAGCCGGCTCAGTGTGTGGAAAGAGTTATGCGAGGATCTATTTTGGGCTAGGATCTGAGATGATCCTAGGGGTCTTAAGGTCTGATTTGAGAGGTCTTAAGAGGGCTAATTCATGTATAAATTAGGTCTAGATCTAGAGAATGAGAGTATGAGAGACATGGGTGTACATGGGCTCGATGAGTACTTTCATGTATTGGGTTAGTCAGAAAATTTTTTGGTCGGACCTATTGGCTATGTGTAAATACATAGGTTGTATTAGGATTTCAAAAAGACTGTGAATGCTGTGGAATACAGACCTTTTCTTCCTCAACTATCTTTTTTTCTTCTCTCTAGAGTTGCCGCCCTAGGATTCTTAAAGAAGGCCTAGAGAAGGAGGACGTCTCTCTCAAGCCTAAGGAGGGAGGCACTCCATCATAAATTCAGATGGAGGATCGATGGTTTGCTGCCCATAGAGAACATCATAGGTTTCTTTAGATCCGTGCTAAAGATCAGGAGCTTCCACAATATGGTATCGAAACCTATGATGCCAAGGATGATTGGCGTTCGAGTGATATCATGGAACATCAATTGGTATCAGAAAGAGGTGATGCCAGTTGGTGTGCTTACACTAACTTCATCCAAATGCTATTTACTTTCTTGAACTTCATCATATGCATTGATTTCAAATTGTAGGTATTATAATGTTACAACTTTCTACTAGATTTTTCTTCCAGACTAACTTTAAAGTCTTGAAATACCAATGTCAAAAACATCCCATAAGGTTGTGCAGGTTTTTCTCTTTGGGATGCTTCTTGCATCACTCTCAATATCAGAGCTGGAAGATTGAATTTTTCCCTCATTATAATGTGATACATCATGGCTATGTCGTTCTTGTTCAAAAAATCGAACCTTCCTACTCTAGGACTAGAATCCTGGTAGAAATGTGATGAAGTAGTCTACTCTCTATAGATAGATCTCTAGCATGGATTTCCTTAAAGTGTATGAAACCATCCCTATCGAATAATAGTCGTAACCCACTTGCTCGATCATCTAGTCTCTCGGCTCCTTCAGTAGGTGCCCTAAGTAAACTGCCTAATTTCTCCATAGTCAAATTGATCTTAACCTTTTTTACTTCTGACTCAAATAGATTAGGTCGAACCCTAACATTTTCATAAAACTCCCGTACTAGATTCGGATAGGTTGGAAGATTAATCCCAGAGCATAGGTATTTCCAACTTTGATATTTCAAGCCCTCTCCAAATGCAAACTCTTTCTTTTCTAAAGAATTAGAATCCACCCTTCTACCAGTTGTCACTATCCTAGAGGAAAGAAGAACGAGTGTGGAAGAGAAAGATGGAGGAGAAACCAGAGATGGAGGTTGAGGGGGTTGAGTGGACGATTCTGGAGGAGGTAAGGAAGACTGAGACGACCTAAATGAATGATTTTCTCAAAATTTTCACTACTACAAAAATGGCATATGGCAGCGCATACTATGACAGCGATTTTCGAAATCGTTGTCATAGCTCCTACGATAGCGATTTTCGTTAACCGCTGCTATAGGTCGGATCTATGGCAATGATTTTTGTAACTACTGCTATAGGTCTGACATATAGCAGTGGTTATAGAAAACCGCTGCCATAGGTCGGACCTATAGCAGCAGTTACAAAAAATTGCTGCCATAGGTCGATCTATAACAATGATTCATTATAACCGCTGCCATAAGTCGAATCTATAGCAACAGTTAGTAGAAATCGCTGCTATAATCTAATTTATGGCAGCGATTAATTGTAACCGCTGCCATATATATATATATATATATATATTTAAATATTATATAATTTTAAAATTTAATATCCATCTTTATCGTTCATTATCTAAATAATTATCATTAGAGTATCATCGTAGAAGATCACCTTGATCCGATGGCCCTAGTTTCATCGATCAGAAAAATTTGATTTTGACGATCATGAACGACGATGCGATGATCTGATAGATGAAGACCTTCGATGAATTCAAAAATCTGCAATAATGATCTTGGTGATGTTTGTAGCATACTATCAAAGTTTCACTTCAATCGAATATTGTTATCTTGGTCAATTTAGTATATGTTAGTTTCGACTGTTAAATGATAAACGAGTGATCAAAGGACCAAATGATGTTCAATTATGAGATTTCTTTTTATAAATGATCTTGGCTACTACTTTAATCATTTTTTATGGTAGTGATTATAAAATTCAACTCGTGAGATAAAGAATGATCTAAAACTATACGTCTTTTGATAACCATTCTAAAACTTCACTAGTTGTTATGCTCGTGCTTTTGTAATATCTGCTTAATATGAATAATTTATATAAAAATAATTTAAATTTTACTATCATCATCGTATAAAATATTTAAAATTATAATAAAAATAATTTAACTAAAAAATTATCTCATAATCGAATGCCATTTAACAATTTGATCGTTTGTTTCTAATTTAACAATCAAAATCATTTCATACTAAATTAACCATGATAACGATATTCGATTGAAGTAAAACTTTGGTAGTATGCTACAAATATCATCGAGATCATTGTTGCAGATTTTTGAATCCATCGAAGATTTTCATCTATCAGATCATCGCATCATCATTCGAGATCGTCGAAATCAAATTTTTTTGATCGATGAAGCTAGGGCCATCGGATCGAGACGATCTTTTATGATGACACTCTAGTAATAATTATTTAGTTAATGAATGGTGAAGATGGACATTAAATTTTAAAATTATATAATATTTAAAAAAAATAAAAAAAATTATTTTCAATCTATGGCAGTGGTTATCAAAAACTACTACCATAGATCTATAGTAGCAGTTATAAAACCACTGCCGTAGATCTATGGCAGTGATTTTGGATAACCACTGCCGTAGATTTATAGCAGCGGTTCGATAACTGCTGCCATAGGTTAGGTTAAAAATCTTTAAATTTTTTCTTTCCTTTCGTACGCGCTCGATCTCTCTCTCTCTTTTTCTCCTCTTTGTCGTTAGTGAGGCTCCTTCCCCTCCGATCGGCGTCGTCCCTCCTTCCTCTCCAACCGACGTCGCCCCTCCTTACCCCTCCCCCTCTGACCCTTCCATCCCCAGTCGCCCTCCCCACCACCCCTCATCCGGCCCCCACCCCTCCATCCGACCCTCCCTCGGCTCCCAACGAACCCCCCCCGGCGAACCCCATCCGACCCTCTCTCAGCCCCCACGAAACCCCCTCTGGCGAATGCCCCTCCACCCTCGCTCGGCCCCCGCGAAACCCCACCCCTCCCGCCCCATCCAACCCTCCCTTGGTCCCCAGTGAACCCCCCCTCCGGTGACCCCCATCCGATCCTCTCTTGCCCCCTGTGAAACCCCCTCCGACGAACCCCCCCACCCTCGACCCTCCATCGGCCCTCCGTGAAATCCCCCCCACACTCTATCCTCCTCCGATCTGGTGCAAAACCAAACCCACCTTCCGGGAAGCCCCCCTCCACCCTCCTTCGGCCCCCGCGAAACCCCACCCCCCCACCACCATTCCGACCCTTCTTCGACCGAGTGCGAATCCTCCTTTGGCCTCCTCGTCACTATGCCCCTCCCCCTGGCCCCCCATCCCGACCATCCCTGCTCTCTCTCTCTTTTCTTTTTTTCTCTCTTCTCTATCTCACTATCTTACTTTTATTTCGTAGGTTATCTCTAGTGCTGTCGTCCTCCTCTAGCGTTGTCGCCGGCGATCCTCGAAGCTTTTGATGCAATCCACTCTCTATAGCCGTAGGTATATTTTTTTTTTAATTTATAGTATTATTTATTAATCATGTATATTTATAATAATTTTAAAAATATTTATAATAAATATTATAAATATTTATTATAAATAGTATAATTATCTGCATGCCGTAGTTTTTAGGCCGTGCCGTGGCGGTAGCCTTGGGCTATGTCATGTCGATGGCTATGAACTAGATCTGTCAATGGGTTGAATTTGGATCAGAACCTAGATATTTAGATCCGAACCCAATTTTAAGTACTGATATCGGATCTGAATCCGAATATCCGATGGGTCTGTACTTGAGAGAGGAAGGAAGGGATCCGACCTCGCTGCCATCATTGGGAGGGAGGAGGTCCGACCTCGTCGGTGAGGAAGATCGAGAGAGAGAGAGTGGGAGATCGAGAGAGCGAAAGAGGGAGGGAGGGGGTCCGGCCTTATCCCTTTGGCTCCATCATTGGAATGTTGCGTCAGAGACGAATTATCTGTTATCTGCTTTTCAAAACTTTTATTTATATCAATGCAGCCTAATAAAATTTATAGAAATAAACTGATAACCGACATCTAACAATGCCTTCTTATTCACTACGATAGTTAGCATCTTGGTTCATTTTCAAATTATTGTTGATATTTATTTCTTAGAAACTATCTTTTTCTATATAAAATGAGGTAGGCATGTTTACATATCATTGGCATATTAAGCTGCTTAAAATCATTATTTATGTCTTAATTCTTAATTGGCTGACATGCCAAAGCTTGAATACCAAATTTGACTTTGTCTCGATTCATTTCTATTTGCGTTTGAGTCTACTTTTGAAAATTATTTATTTTTCTTTTTTTGTGCCTATTTTATCGGACACATTTAACATAACTTTTAGGGACTCTTATTAGACTTATGATATTTCAAGTTGCTGTGACCCAATAAAATCCATAATATGTTTTAATTTTAAATTAAGTTTTTATGTCGATGCATGTTGTATTATTTCTCATTTCTATTCAGTTCTTGCTAATTCAAATTTTACTTCTTCAAATAGTTTTATGCATTATATTGTAGTGATTGGGCATCTTTTAAATTACCCTTTTTAAGATGATGGATCAACTAATTTCTAAAGAATCTATTTGAGGTCTTTCAAACTATTCTATGAGGTGACATACTGTGCAGTCTTTAGAGATTAGCTGGATTATGGTTCTCATTAATTCTCTTCAAAAATGCTTAGATGAACAGACATCTTTTAAATTATAGATGAACAGAGAATTTTCTTTGGGACTGTTAATTGATTATATCTCTTTGTGTATTTCCAAAAAATGAGGATAGGAGTTTATTATACAACTTAATTTTTTTAATCAATATTCAAGTTGCTCTTTGTCATCTTTTCTTGCTCTCGTTACCATTTCAATATTCTACCATGCTTGTAGAATAAAAGAAGTGAATGCATTTTATTATATTTATTTTTATTCTTTATGTGTGGTGTTCTTACAAGTCTTTTATTCTTGATGAATAGGCTACAATTGGCATTGATTTTCTATCTAAGACTATGTACCTTGAAGATCGAACTGTCAGACTATAACTTTGGTATCGCCATGGCTTCATTGCATGTTATGCCTATCTAATAAAATGCTGCTACCTTCACCTAAAAAAAAAAAAAAGAAGCTTAATGTCATTACTTTAGTCATGCATACAGTTCCACTGTTTGCTACATACAACATCAACATTTTTTTGGCAAACTTTTTACTATTTATGTTCGTGTTAGTTCATTAAGGGCTTCATTCACTATAGTAATAATGGTTAGAGCAGTCATGGGCTTTGAGGATATGCTGGCTCGCATTCCAGCTCTGGCTTCGGCTCCAGCTCCAGCTTCAGCTCCGGCTCCCGATGATGACGACGATGATATAGATTTAGAGAACTTTTGATATATTTTATTTTTTTAAAAAAATATTATAATAAATTTTATTCGGTAATAAAATTTTAGTATTTTAGAATAATTTTTATGTTTATTATATTTTTTTATGTTATATATCTATATTTATCAGATAAAATATATAAAAAATAAAAATTTTATTTTTTTAATTATTTAACATCTACGACGGTGATTTTATAACCGTGGCTATATCCGTACCAACTGCTGCCATAGATCTCTGGTGCAAACGGTGCCAACCGCTGTATTAGACCTATGACAGCGGTTAAAAAATCGTTGCTATAGATTACCTATGGAAGCGATTATGTAACTACCGCCATAGATTAACTATGGCAGCGGTTACATAACCGCTGCTATAGGTCGATCTATTGCAGCGACTTATAAATCGCTGCAATAAGCTATCTATAGTAGCAGTTCAAACAACCACAGCAACAATCACTGTCATAGAGGTACGATGATGGTCGCAGTAGCAGCAGTTAGAAAACCACTGCCATAGCCTATGACAACGATTTTTTGGGCTACGATAGTGGTTACGAATCGTTGTCGTAGCTCTTTTTTGTAGTAGTGTTTGTTTGTCGTTCTTCACTGTAAATTCCTCTTCTAAGTAGCAGAACTGAACATGCATGCTTAATCCAAGGAGTTATGGTTCGTTTCTTGGGCAGCATGATTCTACAATCCTACCCAGATGCAATAGAAATGGATTTCTAGGAAAAGATTTTAGGGTTCTAGGGTCTTTCTTTGTAGACGACTAAGAAACGAGACTAAACTCCCGTTGGTCATTCCATTTAAGAAATGGGACACCCAATAACTTAGTTGGCCCAATTTTTTGTGAAGAAAAACTGAGTCAACCCAGTGCTTGGTCGACTAAGTTTTTCAGAAGAAAAAAATGGGATGGCTTAGTTTGGTATAAAAATGAATCTTCTAAGTTTCAAGATCAAAAATTTTGCCATGTATTTTTCTTTTCTAAATGAGATAAAAACTGAACAAATACAAGAAAATTTATCATATCAAAATCAATCATTTCATCATATGAAAACCAATTATCACAAGATATTGATTTAACAAATTGGATCAAATAAATCTAATTATTTTTTAATTATGCAAAATCTTTCTTCATTCAAGGATTTAGTAAAGATATCTGCAATTTGATTTTCAGAAGGCACATATTCAAAAAGTATATCATTATTTTGAACATGCTCTCTAATAAAATGATGTCTTACTTCTATATATTTTATTTTTGAGTGTAATATAGAATTTTTAGTAAAATTTATGGCACTTGTGTTCTCAAATCCTATAGAAATGTTATTACAAGTAATACCATAATCTTCTAGTTGTTGTTTGATCCACAATAGTTGAGCATAACAACTTTCAGCAGCAATGTATTCGATTTCTGTCATAGACAAGGCTACCAAGTTTTGTTTCTTGCTAAACCAAGATGACTCAATTTCTGAATTTGTATTTGAGAAATTGTATGAAGCTTTTAATGTGACTTACTTTATGATTTTAAAAAGCTATCTCATAAGAATAAAGAACTAAAGAAAGAGAATCAATCCTTAAATAAAGATAAAGCTCAAATAGAACAAGCTATGAAGAATTTATAAACTAATCTAGATGAATTAAATAAAAAGAATATATCTTTACAAAATGAAGTGATAAGATTAAGATCCATAATAGATAAATATATGTTAAGCTCTAAAAATCTGCAAACAATAATTGAAAATCAAAAGATGATCTTTGATAAAGTTGGTATAAGGTGTGATCCATCAAGAAAGCAAAAACTATTAAAGAATGTATATACAAAATCTTAAAATTATGGTAAAAGGATTACATGTTACAAATGTAATAAAATTGGATATAAATTTATTGAATGTAAAATCTTTAATTCAAGCAAATCAAAAGTAAAATAAATTTGGGTTTCAAAAGAAACCATTTGTGCTAACCCCAAAGGATCCAAGTTAGCTTGGGTACCTAAGTTTACTTAATTGCTTGTGTAGGTGTGCTTGGCATCCGTAAGAGCAAAAAAAAGATGGTATCTTGATAGTGGATACTCAAGGTACATGACGAAAGATAAATCATAATTTATTTCTTTTAAAGCTAAAGATAGAGGTGTTGTGACATTTGAAGGCAACGGTAAAGAAAAAATTATTGATTTCGATAATATATATCTTGATAACATCCTCTAATATTAGTTGTTAACCTAGTAGTCAAAGAGTAAAAGATCATGACATTCCAAATGAAATCTATTTTCAATGAAGGCCAGTCTATAGACAAACCCCCAGTGCTTAATGGATTTAATTATAATTATTGAAAGACTAGGATGACAATATTTATATAAGCACATGATTATAATTTATGGAGGATTATTATCAATGGCCCACATACACAGTATATTGATTGTTGATAAAGAAATAGTCCAACTAAATGCTAAGGCCATGTGTAACATCCCGCACCAGTGAAATAATAAATTAAAAGATTGCCTTAGTAAAACATTATTCTTAAATTTAAAACCTTAATAATTATACTCTCTCTATTTTCTTAAAATTTTTAATTATTTTTTTATTTTATTTTTTAATTTTTTATTCTCATAAATCGGTCTTCTAAATAAAGCATAGGAAAAAGCTTTTCAGTACTTATTTTTTAATCCTCTAGGGACGATACTCTACTCATTTACTTTATTACTTGATCGACTGGTACACTTGTCATAGCTATAGATTAGCATGCATCAAGAGACTACTTCCATGACATCCATAATCTGATTAGCACTCCAATGCAAGTTGAGTCACTTCAATTGGAACCCAACCCAAAAGAAGGAGATATGGTCAAATGTTTAAAGCTGTGTTAGTGAAGCTAACCCTTGAACCGATAGCCAAGAGTATAATATAAAAATCCATTGAACAGCATAGAAACCGCTCTTTGAAATATCTAACAACTATAATGAAGAGTTGATTAATAACTGTCTCACTGTTTAAATCAACTCAACCGAAGTCCAACATAAGTTGGGTCCTGGATTTATTGATGACAATCTTAACGTCATCCAAAGTCATCCGACGATGTCATGTAGAAGGAAATTTTGTTCTAGAAAGCCTTGAGGTGAGATTAATGTTTAGACTTTATTTGAGTTCTAACTAAGTTTTATGGGACCCCACCAGTTTCTTTCAGTATAAGAGCCATGGAACATTATAAGAAAAAATCTCCATGTACTCTCTTTTCATCAATCGAACTGAATAAAATTATTTCTTTGAGATTTCTTTTTAATTTTTCATATGTGGCGAGCTATTGCTCAAATTCCATGGTGAGATGCTATGGTTCGGGAAATGATGCTATTACTTGCTTCTCTTCTTTTTTATTCTGCTTTTCCATCCCTCCAAATGAAGAAAATATTCCACCACTAGCAAGCAAGAATTCATTCAGTTGTTAAAGGAATATTTCTCTCTTTGAATTTGGCGAAAAAACTTGATGGAAAATATCGATTCAAAATAGTTGTTGAAGTTGTTTTATGCTGATATTGTAAATTACGATTCTCATACATAACTACAAATAGACCCTATGGACATTAATATAATAATAATAATAATAGTAAATAAATTTTTCAATTGAAGCTTCATAAAGATAGGAGTAGGATGTTGAAGCCTCTCCTACTTCGATATTCTTTTCGAGCTATATTACTGTATAGAGTATTTCTCTCTCTGATTCGCATCCGATGAAGAAACTTGAGAAGAAGTATCGATCCAAAATAAAAGAGCAATTATTTTGTGCTGACATATTGTGTATTGCAATACTCATGACTAACAATAATTAGACCCCTATGAATAATAATAATAATAATAATAAAATATTTTTTCAATTGAAGCCCCATGAGGTAGGATGTTGAAGGTTTGATAAGAAGAGAAGCTGCAATGCCTTCTAATTTCCTATCCTACTTATTATGTCTTACTCTTTGCTGGTGAGTTTTTACCATAGATTATGTACATATGGGAGAAGCCCCATGATTGCAACTCATGACTAGGTACGTAAGGTATTATCTATTTTGATTCATGGATCTTATGATTTTATTCTTTAAAAATTATCTCACATAAAAAAAATAATTTTTTTATATAAATAATTTTTTTTTTGATTTATAATTAATATAAAATTAATAATATCTTTTCTTCTATATCATAACATACATGGCTCTCGTTACCCTTTATATGTTTTAGTCTTTTTCTTGGACAATCTTCTTGGAATTTGGCACTAGTTCAAGGCAGAAGGCATTGGCTTGACGCAGCTTCGTCACTCATGCCAGTGGGAACACGACCACTAGTACCATGGAAGGCATTAATTTGCCCACGTGTCGTGTCTACGGCTCATCACCTTCACCTGTCTTCAAGGAGATTCTGGGTCCATCGTAATGGTACATTTGTTTCTTGCTTGTCGTATTTGAAGAATGGACAAGTCAATGACGTGGGCAAGGAGGTCATCAAAGAGGATGGTGGAGGCAAGGCCAGGGAGTTGAAAAAAAAAAAAATCCCAAATTCCCTATAAATCATTATCCTTCGTTCGAAGACAGGGAAGGCAAAAGCCACCCCATCCCACCCCTCCACGGTTAGGCTCTTGGGGAGGTTGAGCCTTCTCACGGGATGAGACTTTTTGGAAGTATTAGGGGACCGAAAATGTTGAAGGCCGGTGCCGCGTAGAATTGAACCTCCAATCATGTCTAAAAGGTGGAGGATAACTATATTCGAGTTTGCATTTTGGTGGTGCCACCAACAATTTTGTTAGATTAGGAAAATTGATGAGTCTAATAACATATTGCCCAGGCCTACCTTAGTGTTTGATATTCTTGCGATATATATGAGTAATCTTCATCGATTGCCTAATTGTTTGGCTTTATAAACAAGGATTACAATTTGAGAGGACGTGAGAAGATGACCTATGAATTCTTTATCAGTTGCTAGTAACAGCAGCAGTGTGGAAGAGAAGTGAATCTATTTAAGTTATGGCCTTTTTAGCAAAAAAGAAAGATTATTTTACAATAATGCGATGCATATACATCAAAAACAAATGCCTACATGTTGCTTGAGAGTCTTATTGAGCCAATTGAGTCATCCTCCAACCCCATGTGAGGGGATTGATGGACCAAACTTGCAACCTTATCTCGTTCTCATGTTCTACAAAGTTTATCAATGATCACAAAGTTAGCAGGGATGTAAAATTATATGGTTAATAATAGTTGCCCTCCCTTTTTTTTTAACCAAAAAAACCATCATTTGTTGAAGAAGATGAGCAAGTAGAAGCCTGGTTGAAGTTGACCTAAACATAAAAAGGAGGTTAGGGATGATCAATGGGAAAAAACAAAAGGATGTAAAATTTATGATATGTCAAAAAGTCAGCCCAACAATATTGGTTGGTTTAGACAAGGGCCCATCTCTGAGACAAATTGTACTCCTATGAAATATGCTAAATGGTAGCAATAGTGAACTTAAATCCTTAATAGAATTTTGTTTCTCCCATTTAATATACACAAAAATTGTGTAAGAAATTAATGTGTAGATGAGCTAGTACTACTAGTGCCACAGTTGGAATGTTTGATCACAACCTTTCTTATGGTAACCAATTATCTTATATTGATACTTCCATTCGAGGTTTTTGGTAATAATATAATAAGATATTAGGGCAAAGGAAAAGTAGGTAGGCCATACCTTCTTTGTCTTCCCCTCATTGATGTTAAGTTGTCAGGATTTACCATCCATGCCAATGTAGCATACTAGCACCTATAAATATTAAATAGGGTGGTAATAGTATAGAATCAGTTCATGTTTAGGTCAACTCAAATTTACGGTGGACCCATTTATGATTAGGTTTGACAAAAGATCATATTGAGAAAAATAAACCAATTCCCAATTAATTTATTTTATGTGGATAACATAATATGCCAAGCAGTTTATAGGATTTCATTTCTTGGTAATATATTTAAATAAAAACTAAAATGGGTCCAAGAAGAAAGAATACAGGACCCATTTGGTTCACAGAAATTGGGGAGGGAAAAATCTGATTTTTAAGAAGTAGCAAAAATCTCTCTTGTTTGGTTAGAGTTTTTAAAAAAGAAAGATTGTACAAAGATCTTCTCATAAGGATGCAAGTCCCATATTTTATGAGAAAAAAGAACTCATTGGAGAGGTGGGTTTTTGGAATTTCCGTGGGATGGGAATTAGAGGCCTTTTGCCCTTTTCTCCCCAAAAATATCCTTTTGACGCTATCCTTTTATAATATAATATTATATTAGTATTACATAAAAGTAAATATTAATATTTATATTAATATAAAATATAATAAATTAATATTAATATTAATATAATATATATTAATATATATTAGTATTATATTGATATAATAAATTATTATGATATAATATATTATAATATTATATTTATATTTATAGAAATATAATATTAATATTTATATAAAGTTTGGTAGCAAAAGCCTTATATCTATTAAAGTTATAATAGGATTTTACATAGTTTTCTCGAAAAAGTGGGTGCTCAACTAAACATAAGCAACTTTGAAATAAGTTACTTTTCCAACATTCATGAAATATGCCAAAACCATTTTTCTAGGCATCTTATTCCTAAGAATAATATTTCAAGGAAAAAAGTTCTTACGAATCAAACGGGTCCATTTACATCCCTTGATAAATTTTGAAGATGAAGTTAAAGCGGAGAAGACAATATGATAAATTTTGAACATCATGCACTTTATCCTTTTGTTTTCCTAATATTATATTTTTATTTAAAATATTACTTGCATAATCATTTAAATTACATTAATTAAGTCTTAACTAATGCATGACCTGCTATTATTTCTGTATTATTTTGAAAATCTGTATTACGATTTTAACATTGAGGTAATTGACACCCAATCATTTGATTAACCACCATTTGATATTTAATCCTCGAAAGTTTAATTTCCCTTCATATTTTCTTAGCTATTTAATTTTTACCCCACATCCTGTATAGACTTTCACTCTTCTTGCAAGTGGTTACAATTAACTATATTCACATATAGGTATAAGCGTGTGGGACAATATAATTGTAAGCTTAAACTAGATTGCTTCATAATTAAATTAAGTTTGAATTAGGCAAAGTCATTCCATTTGTCAAAAAAGAGCAAGCTATACTAGTAAAGGGCCCAGCTAGGAGATGTTAATACATTGGGTGGTATCCATTTGCAATAATATTGCCAAACCACCTCCATCACCACAACGAGGCAACACTCTCCCCTTTGTTGCCGTGAAGCTCTAGGTGTGGTCGATAGTGGACCAATTTGGAGGTCGACTTATAGATGAACTGGAGGTGAGTACTCCACTACTTGCAATCATAGGTCCACTTTTTGAAGATTGTCCAAAGAGGAACCCTCTGTTGATTAAATTAGACAGCCTAGGGAACAATCAAAAGAGAGAAAATGAGAGAGGGAGAATATTATGTTCTAAAAGAACTTACCCGAGGTCCCTTCTTCCCTCTTTATATAGAGGGGAGGGAGTTTATTTACTATAATCCCAGGTTTTTATGTCATTCAATAACGGGCCCATAATATAGGTACCTTCAACACACATTATGAGCAATTATTATACCCATGGCAGTGTAACCATCATGGGTCATAACTTTGCCCTCGGTGGCAAAAAGGTCAACCCACATTCGAGTGGGCCAAGCAAATGATTTTGGGGATTTAATTGGACCAAAATTTTTTTGAATGTACCAATCATGCATAAACTACCAAGGTGGTTGCTTGATTGATATCTGAGGTTGAAAAGTTAGTTGCTTGTACAACACTTGTCCTCCACTCTCTAGTTCAAAGTGATCTCATCACTTCAGGCAAAGTGGGTAGTTAGTTTCTCGTGTTTGGTTTGATCTCGATCATTGGCTAGCACTTAGAGTGGGAACTCTTACTTCGAGGTGATGTCATCTTGAGGGTTGAATAGAAGATACTCAACTGGCATTTAACGCAATGCTTCAATGGTCATGTTGCCATAATGAGATAAGAAAATTAGGTCATCATGCTGTTATAATTAAAAATGACATTCTCGAAGATCGTCCTTTGACCTATCCTGAGTAGTCATGTGGCGAAATCTAGTTGACCCCTAGTAGAATCATATGGATCAAGCTACATAGCATAATCTAAAGGTTAGTGCAACGAAGAGTAGCACGATTGGGTGCTGCAGATGCTGCTACATGTCAAGATTTGAGGTCGGTGCATCTAATTATCGTATTGATCTTGGCCTTAGGTAGAGAGTATAAATAGGTTATTTTCCTCCTACCTTTCTTTCTTCATTTGCTCAATTGTTCTGGAGTAGGTGAATCCATTCACTCCACCTATTTTTGCCATAGCACATCGCTATTCTTTATTGCCATCATCTTCTCTAGTGCTGGCTAATCAATACATGAATTAGGATATTAGAAGTATCAAATTTTATAATATTTAATCTTTATTAGTTGAAATTTGATGCTTCTTGGTCTCTTTTGCAGACAATTGGTAGATTAAGCTCACATAAGCAAAAAGAACTTAATTTGGCTTAGACTCGAGTCAAGTACAACCACTTGAAGAGTTAAGTCATAATTAAGGGCTAGGAAGCAATGCATCAAGATCTAATGGCTATCAAGGAGGGCACGATATCAAAGAAACCCTAGAAGAGTAGGTGCAATATCCAAAGTCATCTTAATGCTGCCCAAACATTATTAGCATAGAATATGGCATGAAAGAAAAGAAAGAAGGTGTGCCACCACAAACTCCTAATGTCCAAGTCTTTATGCGGCTTATTTCCTCATGCCACAACCCTAGCACTAAAAGGAGTCCCAAACCTCTTTCTCATGCATTCCCTCAAGTTCCACACTAAATTCCATGTGGCCCAAGTCCCTTCCATGCACCCCTCTTCTCGCAAATATCCTCTCATGCCCTCTTCTTCTTAAAACTCTCCACATGCTAATTCTTCACAAATTTCCATGCACTCCTAATGCCATTCAACTTCTTCATGCCCCACTCTATAAATTAAGCCATTACATCCTCTTTTAAACCCTTAAGCCTCCACACCTCTATCTCCTCTCCATGTCTCCTCTCCTCCTTTCTTCCTTCTTCTCTTCTTTCTTTCTTCTGCAAACCAAAACCCTTTCTTTCTTCTTCTTCCTCTCTTCTTCCAAGAAGCCAGAAGATGAAGATGCTCGAAGCAAGTGGAAACAACATCATGCGTGGCTAGAGGCATAAGTCTTCAGAGAGTAGAATAAGTTTTTACATTTTAATCTTATATTTTGTATTTAACTTTAATGCAATTAGATGTTAATAAAAACTTATAAACTTTTCTCTTTAAGTTTTAATCAATTATATTATGCTTTCAAGTTCTTATGCTTTATGCTTATATAGTTAATTTTTGAATAGCCTATGCATTCATAAGGATGGATCGTGATCAGGAGATAGATCCATGCTCAAGCAGAATAGGTTATCTTAAGGATTCACTTATAGATTTGTTTATCTATTTTATTTCAAGATTTTATGATTCAAGTTTGATTAACTTATACTATAAGAAAATAGATCGTGATCAGGAGATACGATCCATGCTCGAGTGGGATAAGTTATGCTTGAATATGATCATAAAACATCTTAATTAATTATTTTGATTGCTTCAAAAGAAAATACCAAGATTGTAATTAAAGATGGAATCAAAACTCCAAGACTCTCACTATCATATACCTTGCTAAAATTTTATTCCTTAACTAAATAATCCTTTAATCATCGATATTTGCCAAGATACATCTTTTCATAAAAGTTTTTTTATTTTTCTTTATTTTTGTTTTGTTACCAACTTAACCTTTTGATCCCAGTGGATTCGACACCCCATGCATACTATTATACTAAATAGTTGCATCAGAGTTTATTTTTATCTTTGATTGATCGTGACAATCAATCAGCCATCTTTTTTATTTTTGACTCTAGTCACCATTGCCACTATCAGTTGGTGCCTCCTCTCCTTCCTCTTTTGGTTCTTTTTGACTCCTTCCTTCTTGCTTTCTTCTTTTTTTCTTCTTCCAATCTCATCCACTAGATATGGTAGTGAAGCTGAGAGTAAGAATTGGCCAGGCGGGTGGGGTTCTTGGTCGGCCATGCTCTAGGCCATGCCTGAGAATGGATGTCGAGTCTCTATCGAGATAGGCTCCTCATCCCAATCTATACCTCTCAAGTCCCGATGCTCGAGGAGCCCGATTCAAGAAATTGAGAAGTTATATGAACTAGACAATGAGGAGTCCATAATCACCTAGTCTAACCTAGAAATGCTTCAGGCTGAATACTTTATCCCAAATGAGTACCGCTTGGAGTGTTAGATGTATACCCTAAAAGTCAATCGAACTGGCATATGTATTTAAATTGAAATATAATTTTATATTTATTTTTTTTATTATTGATAAAATTAGATTTTTATTTTTATTTATATTGTATATGTGTTCATGAATCATCTAAGAAATTAATAAGATGATGATACATATTTTCAAAAGTTGAGAATTTTAGGCATGTGTCATTGATGATTAATTTTTAAATACTCTCAATCAATGGATCATCATAGGGATGGTGATGGATCCGATGAGATTGGTGCATGGTTTGCTTTTCTTTAAGGATAGATGAGTCTCGAGTCTATAGTATGGGGATATTGAAGTGAGAGTATAGATGGTTGTTAGTTAATAAGGATATCAAGTATGATTAATACAAAGTTACTTAGATATCTACTCATTCATCAGTGACTTACTCGATGTTGTAGTAGTATGACTAGTCTTTTGACTTATAGAGCCTCAACTATTTATAATGAAGTTGTTGTAGTTTAACTATATATATACTTGATCTCTAGCTATATGGATCTTTGCGGTGCATGTTGACTGCAGTAGGTTCATTATAGAAATAGAATGTGCATCTATATAGAATCTATCATTCTTAATAGATAAGAAAAATTGTTATATATAATTTATAAGACTGAGTTCAGAAGATCTTGATCAGGACAGTGTGAATGGTGGAAAAAAGTTTTCAGTATTTTCACATTAGAAACTCAAGTTGAATAAATTAGACATATAATAGATAATGAGATTTGATGAATAATTTCATAACCTCCATCTAGTTGGAACTTACGATAGAAAGACTGTATCATGCAGTAACTATATCTAGAGATTCATTCATTCCATTTTATTGAAAAGTCACAATATGCTGCTAAGCATCATTGGTGAATTATTGGACTTATGAGATTTATCTTGATGGTCGTTAATTCTTATTGGGATGAGTTAGAATTATTTTGATCTATTGAAAATAGTTTTAATGATATTAAGGATGGAAATCATAATATATCTCATCATCAAACAGAATAAAATCTATAGGATTACACACATAAGAGAATGTGTTTGATCAAATGGTTGGATTTAAGTTGACATGTCAAAGGTTTGACAAGGCCAAGAGTTGATACTATCGAACCCCAAAAGTAGTGGAACTCCTAACAAACTTTGAACCATCAAAGGTTGATGCATCAAAGTTTAATTTATCAATGTAATTGACATATGGAAGGACTCCTCACTAAGAGTTGGATGCTCAAGGCTAACTCCCAAAATTTTCTCACATTGATCGGATCACCTCAAGAGTCCTTGCATAAGTCAGATTTGATATGTCAAAGACTTGTTGCACTAGGATGCTAATGTGGAGTTCACGATAATTATAAGATGAGATCAGATCTCATGCCCAAAGAGGGTATGCGTACAAGCTCTCTCTCATGCCTCTCATTTATCATGCCCTCTTATCTCACCTCCAAGTAGTTGGACACCCCATACCCTCATCTCACATCCAAAAGTTGGATGCCCCATCCAACCCTCACTAAAATAGTTTCACACCAAAAAGTGGGCACATGCCAAGAAAGAAAAGAGATAGAAAGGCTACTAGATTTCCTTGAGAAGAAAATCAAGAAAGGTTGAGAAAATTCTTGATCCATTCCTATCTAAAGTGCAATATGTGAAAAGGAGAAAAGCTAAAATCCTTGAAAAGGATTTTTAGCATAAAGAAAATAGAAATCTATCATCAGAAGAAGGATCTCTATAAACGAGTTAGTACTCTAATGAGATTAGAAATCTTTGATCAGATTAGAGCCTCGTGTGGATATTTATAGAGATCGGATACTTGTAAGACTTCAAAAGGATCAAGAAGACACCCACGATCATCAGATTGTGATGTAGATCTACCTGTATAAAGATGATGATTTAATCTCACTTTCTTTATTAATCTTAATCTTAATAACTATGAGAGATCCAGATTGATTCGAGATGAGATCTCAAATATTTAATTAAAAGTTAATTTTATGATTTCTTCTACTGCGTATAACAACCTCTTTTCTAACATGGAGGTCCCTAGACAGGATGACTAGGTGACTCGAGCTTCTAAGAGGCACTTTGAGATATATGAGTGTCATTGGACGAACTTCTGATTTTATTTATATATTTTTATTTATAATTTACTTGACTTCTATCAGATGGTCATAGCTCACCTCACCCCTAACTCTTTTTGAATCATTTGTATTTTTATTATCATGCATGATCTTGTCGGCTTTGGGCCCATATGCTCTCTAATAATTACCATAAATAAACCAATAAAAGTATTAATTTATAAAATAATTTATCTTTATTTTTAAAAAATTAATATTTTTATTTATCTTTTATAGGAAAGATGATTGTCAATGTAAAATGCTTGATTTGTAGGTTAAAAGAAAGAAAATTTGGAGCAAATTGGATTTAAATTGGATCCTGAATGAAGATTCAAAAGAGATGAAAAAGAAAAATAAAAAAAAAAGAGAAAACTAGCTTGGCCCAGCACACATAGCCCATGTGCTTGCAGCCCCCATGCATGCGGAAGGCCCGCAGCCCAGCAGCATTGCACGGTCTACCGTAGATCGATAAAATCGTGCGATAGGCATGGACCTTTAAAGGGTTCACAGAAAATTCCACACGACTCACAGAGGCAAAATAGAGTTTTCAGGTGGTGTGGCATGCGGTGATTTGGCGGGGACCATACTGTGCGTGGTCTATGGTAATCTACAAACATAGTGCTATGCTATCGGATGGTTGAGGTGGCTCCTAATCGTGATCCAATGGTTGGGAAGGTAGTTGACTTGATTTAGAACAACCTAAGCCTCCTATGCACGATTCGACAGTCCAAAGCTTCCCTATGGCACAATCCAATAGCTAGAATAAGTTGCTAGTTGAAATGATCCAGGAAGAGTTTTTTGCATGATCTGATAGCCCAAAAGCATTTGATTGTTTGATCCAATGGCCAATATCAAATCCGACTTGATCTGAGCTTTTCTAGTGGATTTTTGGTGTTTTATGAACCATTTGATCCCCATCTGACGGTTGTAACGAACCAGGGCTTTGTATTAATAGTAGATGGCCCTATTTGACTTGTTTCAAGAGTCTTAATTTGTTTTTCATCTGAATGCTTCCTTGCTAGATGCTTTTTCATCCTATTTAAAGACCTAAAGCTGAACCAAACAATCTATCTTTGATCACAGAGAAAAAGGTACAAGATGGGAGGCCAAGCTTGGGTTGAAGGCTGCTTTAAGATAAAGGATGCTGATAAGAAGAGCTTGTCTCCTATACCAACACCAATCTAAGATTAAGATCAGATTCAAAGAGGAAGAAGAAGAAGCCCAGCATGCTTTGAGGAGTTTAAAGGAAGAAAGAGAGGTCATCAACCATCTTCCTGATGAGGTTGTGCCAATCAACTTCTATTGTGCTTACGGTTGCTCGGATTCACAATCATAGATCCGATCTCTTGCGCAGAATCTAAGTATTAATCCAGTAAACCAAAGAAGATCAAATTAAAAGAGAGAAAGGGGATGGTGCTTAGGGTTTTGGCATTGAAACCAGAGAGAAGAGAAGAGAGTTAGGAAGAAAAGCTTAATTATATTCTACTCTATTGTAAAAGGTATAATATCCGAATTTATATATTTTAGGATTTCTACATGAATCCTAATAAACCCCAACTCAAAAACTTTCGTAGGCTAATCCAATATATGAAAGCACTCACTGAGCCCATATACACCCATGTCTCACATGCTCTCATCTCTTGGATCTAAGCTCGACCCATACAAGAGTTAGCCCCTTAAGACCTCTTAAACCAGGCCTTAAGTCTCCTAGGATCAATCTAGGCCCTAGCCCCAAACAGATCTCTAGTGTATCTCTGCCCATGCACTAAGCCGGCTCAGTCTCAACATTGGGTTGGCTAATCTGAGACTGGGTCAACTCGGTCTGGCACTGAGTCGGCCTAGTTGTATACCATACCAATAATTTCAAATGCACATCTTTTTGTTTAATTTATCCTCTGAGATATAGCCAATTCAGTTTCAGACTGAGCCAACTAACCTATAAAAATGGTCCTTCTCTGTAGTCTTTATCTCTCAGCTTTAGTCTCTTGCTTCATCTTATATTTCAGATCTTCGAAGCACCAAACAAGCCCTTCAAGATCCTTAACTCCTAGACCACAAGCCCGTGGAGGTTTCTACACTGCCTCCACCCTAGGATAATTTCTATCCTAATCCTAGGACCATACCTATCCTAGTCTTTCGGAGCTAATATCCTGACTCCTCCTATAGCCTTTCAAGGCTTGGGAGAACCACACTAATTCTTAAAATCTTCACTTTGGTGTGCCCAAGCCTTAGCACACCTAGCAATATCCTCCTGCACAATCTCGTTGTCGTTGCATGCCCTAATAGTCTCTTGTGCATACCTTGTTACCACCATCCTTCTTAAGCTACTGAGCTTTTTTTGAGGCCTTTAGGATAATCGTCTCCACTGCTGAAGACCTTGTCTTGCTCCTTTGCACCATTTTTTGAATTATAAATTTTTTTTTGCTTGGCAACCGTATCAATTATCTTGAACTTTCTTGAAAATTTTACAACGTTCCTGTACCGGCACTTGCTGTATACCCTGATATTCCTCCTAACATGGTTCTCTTTGAGCCATGCCTGTCTCCTTATATAATCTGCTTCACTGGATCTGTGCAGCCTTAGCACTAGTGCTGGGATATCGCTCCTCCCTCTACACCCCTCTGCTCTGAATTCATGCCACATCTCTCTCCACCTATAAAGTCACCTCTACCTAGTGCTATACTTGAAATCGAAGTCCTTTTGATGCCATAGAAGCTGACTTTGTCACCAAGATACCTGAGGTAAACCACCCAATGCTGCACTACTGGGCCTGTCGCTCTATCTCGAACACCATCGCTATTCCTTCGAACCCTCGGCACCCCATGGATCCCTTTGAAGCCATCTCGGATACACCGCACCCCATGGGCTCCTCCAAAACTAACAAGAACTCATCCAATTCCTTTTTCTTAGTGACTGAACGGATGAAATCCGATCTTTCTCCTCCCTTATACTTCTTTCAAAGTAGATATTTCTACTTAAAGTGTCCTGCTTCACCACACTTGAAGCACTTCTAGGACCCCTTGCTACCCCTTTGCTTACTCTTCTTCTTTTCTTTTCTTAGCCTCTTTAAAATGGTGAGACCTTTCTAGAAGACCTCCCTCTTCGTCATCCGTTCTAGCTACTCATTGGACCTAAGCACTGACACGATATTTGCATACATCGGTATCATCTTACCTTACAGTAGCGTAGTCACCAATGGATCGAAGCTCCTGGGTAGCGAATACAGCAGCAATAAACTCTTATCCTTCTCTTCAAGATCAATCTCTATATTGAGTTTGCTTATCTAGTCGAACCACTAAATATGCCCCACAGCATTCTCGCCCTCCTGCATTCGAAGGCTATACAGTTGTTTTTTCAGCATCAACTTATTGTATATGTTCTTTTCCATATACAATTGATGTAACTTCGATCATAAACCTTTGGATGTCCTCTTCTCTAACACGCCATACAAAACCTCATCCGCTAGAAAAGTCCTAATCATGGCACATGCCCTTTTCTCCAAGGACATCTACACCTTGTCTGTCATCTTCTCTGGCCCATCCTCCAAGGCTGAATCCAATCTCATCTGAGCCAATAGATCCTCCATCCTAATCTTCTACATTATGAAACTTTCTTTACTATCAAACTTCTTAAATCCTATCTTTAACCTGCTGCCTTCCATGATCAATCCGAATCAAATAATAGCAAGCAGATAGATCTAAAAATTTTCTTGATTAGGAAGAGTGGACAACAATCCTTAGATTTCTTTCTTTCTCATGAAGTCTGGAGAAAACCTTATATCTGAACCTCATTACTGATCCTCTGCTGAAACCTGATCTTCTTCCTCCTCCATACTCAACTGGGCTTTAGATACAATATACTTGAACACATACTAGATACAATATACTTGGACACATGCTAAATATGGTGAGATCTTAATATATGGTTATAACCAAATATCGTTATACTAAAAATGGAGAGATCTTAATTAATTACTCTAAACTTTGCATGCAATAATTGTGTTATGCTTTCTTGGGAGCCTTGGAATAACAAGTTCCTTTACAGGCTAGAGACAACTTTCCTTTACATCAATGAAGAGCTGGCAATCTGCAATACATCATGTATTGCAATGCACCATGATCATATGCTTGCAGTTACCCCATATTCGAAAGAAAAACATTTATAGTTGGCATGCTTAAGAATAAATCAAGAAAGTGTGTTCCTTTAGTGTATTTGACCAATCTTGCCTTTTTTTGGACCATTGCATCTTTAGTTCTAGCTTGCAACATGTTTACTGTTCTCATGGAAAATATTTCCACATAGCCTTGAATCAATTGTTAAAGTTCACTCCCACATGAAATATGCAAAAAAATTGATTGTTTGTTGATCTATTATTTGGTCTTCTTGGGGCTTTTAGAACTTGTAATGTTACTAAACTATTGCTTTCACCAACACGAAGCTTGTTCTAGGTAAGGTATTTATTTCTTTACATATGAATTCATTTAATCTTCATCTTACTATCTCTATAAGTCTTAGTGTGATCCATTTCTTCTTTGGGCATACATAGTCATCATGGCTCATTCTGCTGCACTTAATGAAAACATTAATGTTGTTATGTTGTTCAATTTTTTTCCCTTTTTTTGAGGGTTTAGGTAGATGGCATTTATCAGGCACTTGCATTACCTATGCCCTTTGGGGTTTTTGATAGTTTTTCTTGTTTCAATTTAGTTATAAAGCTTTTTTTTTTTTGGGGTACAAAGTTATAAAGCTTTTTTGTTTTAAAAAAAATTCTCTTTTTTAAACTAAAGGGTACTAATTTAAGCTTTGTATGTAAAAGGATGGGCACATTTTGATTTTTAGGTTTTAATCTTTTGACATGTCATATCCAACAATTTGTACTATTAAGGGCTTTGCACTGAAGTAGTAGAAATCCTTAGGGCCTATTTGGATGTCTGGATTTAAAATCTCATGAGATTCATTGGTTGGATCAAAACAACCAGCGAAATTAGGTTGGGCTAGCCCTATCTTTATAAATACCCAAAGAGTTGGCCAGCCCGAATCCCATAGGGAGGAGAAAAAAGACCTGGGCAAGTCTTTTTTTCTCCTTCCTATGGGATTTGGGCTAGTTCACTCTAATAATTCTCTGGATTCCTAACTAAGTTGGTTATCTTGGCCCAACCCACGATTCCCATAGAATTTTGGGTTCAAACATCGCCCCCAAACTTTGTTTTGGCATTTTGTTAATTGATGTAACTCCTTGAACACAAACTATATCTTATCAAAGGAAATGAGCAAACTAATTCCATATTTTTCCATGATTGAGAAAAATCAGTTTCAAATTCGCCTGAATAAATTTAATATCAACTTGAATGTTACTGACACTGCTTGTCTATCAATCTTAGAAGGGAGTTTTGGAGGTGGAAGATTAAAGAGGGATTTCTAATGTAGGTATTTTTTGAGGTAGGGAGTGGTGAAGGACCGAAATATTGGTGAGAGGCTTTGATTAGTCACTGCTTTCAGAGGAGAGGGGATGTGAGATATGGTGTCCTGAAGAAGATTATTAAAGTAATTATCGCTTTGTTCTATGATGGATAAGACAAAAATTTTAACAGTGAATAATGAGTTCCTTTCCGACTGTTTTGACGAATGTGGGCACATTATTTCATGCCTTGAAATTCCTAGAAAAATATATTTAGTTGATCATTTTGGATAAAATTTCTGCTTAACTCATTAGAGAGAGATTCGGATTGATGATGCTTCTAGGTTGTGTTGGTTCTCTGATAGAAATGTCTGCCATTCTCTTGTCTTTGTACTTCTGGCACAACTACTTGGACGTAGATGTATGATTGCTTCCAGACACACAGCGTTGAACCGTGTTCCATGTACTTGTTGATCGGGAGGTGGGTTTGTGTCCACCTAGAAGGAGATTTGAGGAACAAATGAGCATCTTATCTGTTTGTCGTATGAAGGAGCTTTTCCCCATGAATATGGTTGTAGGCCAATAATATTTGGAATGCTTCTGGAAACTTGGGATAAAGAATCAATAGTGATGCTTGGCTATTCTTTCCCTCTCCTTCTTCCTGAGAATTTAGCGATGACTTGAAGATGAATTCTTATTCTTTTTTGACTGTTTTAACTAACGGTGGGTACATGATTTCATACCTTAAAATTCCTAGAAAAATTTATCAAATTATACTTGATCATTTTGGATAAAATTACGGCCTGTCATAACTCTCATTAGAGAGAGACCGGAAAATTGGTGGTACTTGTAGTTTGTGTTGGCCTTCTAATAGAAACATCTGCCATTTTTGGCACGACTACTTAAACATGGATAGAGTTCCTTTTTTTTTTTTTTTCCGATTATGAGAATGATTCTTTCTGAAAATTCCTGTGGATATATATTTTTCACATAATAATGGCTGTTTTGCTCATTTTATGCTTTTGATGTGTTGCATTGTAAAATCTAGAAGCAAGTAGCTTGTCTGCCATGTCTCAATTTTATCGGGTCTGGTTGAAATATCAAATTTTTGTTGTTGATCTTCAGGCATGAGGTTCTGTTGTTCGAGGCTCTACGAGAGGGTCTGGAAGAAGAGATGGACGGAGATCCTCGAGTTTGCTCTATTGGGGAAGATGTGGGTCATTATGGTGGCTCATACAAGGCAACCAAAGGCTTAGCAAATAAGTATGGAGATCCGAGGTTTCCTGACACTCCCATTGCCGAGAACTCTTTCACAGGCACGGGCATCGGGGCTGCAATGAACATGGGTTTTCCGCTGCTGGCCTTCAATCAGATCTCAAACAATCGTGGTATGCTCCATTACCAATGGTGATCCGGGGGCCTGGAGGTTTAGGACGCCAGCTGGGGGCAGAGCACTTACAGCGCTTGGAATCGAACCGTACTTCCAGTCAATTCCAGGTGTGCAAATGGTTGCCTGCTCGACCTCCCTACAATGCCAAGGGACATCAGGAGTGAGAATCCTGTAGCATTGCTCGAGCACGTGCTGTTGTACAATATATCTGGTTCTTCCTTCTTCTTCTTTTTTTTTTTTTTTTTTGTTCTTGTTCCATATATTAGCTGTAATATAACTTCTTTAAATATTCCCTCCTCTCCGTCATAATTTTTTCATGTTTAGATACATTATGATTTCTTCTTTAAATACATTATGATTTCTTCATGTTATGGCCTAGCATTTGTGAGTGTAAAATATTAGTTTCTGTTGTGTTAATTGGAAGTTTTTGAGTTCCATTGGTTTAACTATGGTAACTTCTAATAGAAGGCGTGGTGAACTTGATGTTTTGATAATGATCATCATAACCCCAACATATTTCTATTCTACAGAAAGAACTATTGCCTTGAATAAAGGAAGATTCAATATATATATATATATATATATATATATGTAGAAAGCAAGTTTGGCATGGCATACTCCAAGGTGATTCATTCGTCCAAGCCACCTGGGGAACAGAAAGTCTCAGCCGATGGTATTCCTTTCTTTTCTTTTTCTTTTCCCCACTTTTTCTGGTAGGTGATGCCTGTAGGAAATTTCGAGTGCACTGCTGCTAAAACCCCCCAGTCTCAGGTTCGAACAATCGCAGCCAACTTGGATTGTGTGCAGCTTCCTATCTCTTTTAACTCCATGTCTTTCACCGGATCATCCCATGGATAGAATGACAGGCCTTAGGGACCTTCATGCGTGTGATATCTTCTGATGTCTGGTATTGATTGTGCCACATGCCCAAATGAGTTCACTGAAAGTATTTTTCACCCTACTTTCATCATCATTTCATCAGCACGCAGCAATTATAGCGCTCACCAACATGACCATACGCAATGGCAGTAACATCGAGCAGATAGAATCTCTACTTTTCCCCTGTATACAGGGACAAGAGCTAAAAACAAATTTAAGACTAGTTGTCTCATCTAATTTATCTTTTTGACAGACCAAGATCTTCTGTTACAATTCGAAATAGTCCGGATGAGGTTAGAAATATCCCTAGACATCTTCATGAATGCTTGTTCCATATATTAGCTGTAATATAACTTCTTTAAATATTCCCTCCTCTCCGTCATAATTTTTTCCTAATCTTCAATAAAAGCCAGGTGGCCATCCCTGCCACCCTTTCATTCAAATTATAAAAAAAAAAAAAATGGTCTTCCTGACATCAGATCATGCCTTTTACTCGAAGCATTGCCGATAGAAGCAAAAGGATGCTGCAAGGAACATCGGCATGTTAGCAAATTTTGGATAAGTCATCACCATTTATCCCGTGCTGAATCCGAGGACACAAAATCTACCAAATGTTTCAGGCTAAGGACTTTGTGAGAATAATACTGTCACAAGAGAAAGATGCATATATCTATGTTGTTTCTAATAACCATGCTACTCCAAGTTGCCCTTTTTTTTTTTTTTTTTTTTTTTTTTGAGGAATGCCACTATGAACAAGCATAGCCAAGCAAGCAATAAGCTGAAAATCTCAAAATTCACCTTGAAAGTCATCTTAATGTTCATATAGCCAGAAAATAATGAAAACAGTAAGTAAATCTAAAAAGCATTCAGCACAGGAGTCATCCCTACTGAAGAATAATTTTGTAATAGCTATGAAAGTCGTACCACGAAAGCAACCGGGTGTTCTTGTTACTAGCTCATTAACAAGACATTAACAGTCATGGCTTAGCAATTGATGAGATTTAGAAGCACACCACACCTCAGTAGGATCAATGACATGTCCAACAATGGCAATCAAAGTGTAAATACGAAACAAAGTACCACAGGTGCTCTTATGGATCATTACAGCATCCAACTATATATGCTAAAACCGTACAATTTTTGGGTTAAGCCTTCTTAGTTTTCCTATACGACATAAGCAGTGCCAAACTGGTAAGCAAAACAAATGATCAAGCATACAAAACCTGAGTACTGGAGGGTGTCAAGCCACCAAATTCTTGTGGCACATCCATGCCTTGCCATTGAATGGAAAAGCTCTGCTTCTTCCCCTTCCCATTGGAACCAGTGTAACTCTTCTTCTCTACATGTCCAACTGCAACATGAAGCCCTCTGCCAACGACAAAGATCCTATTACCGACGGAGTTCACAGAGAAAGGTTTGCGAATTTGCTCGGGCATGGGAGAGCTTTCAACGATGTCCCATGAATCAGTCTCAACATCGTAGATCTTCACCTTCATCCGCTCATACTCGGAGATTACAAACAGATGCCCATCAACAACCACACTTGAACCTGTCCAGCCTTCCCGCATTCCAACAGCCATATCCTCCCAATGGTCGGTTTTCGGATCATAGACCCGGCCCCTCGGTGAAGACAAGAATGGCCAAACACAGCCTTCAGTGGCATAAAGCCTCCCATTAAGCACTGCAGAGTCATAGGAGACCATGTTCATTCCCATGCTCGCAACAGGCTGCCAAGTCCCCTTAATGGGATCAAGAACCTCAGCTGAATTGAGCTCAAATTGGTCCTTGCTGTAACCTCCAGCAACATAGACCATGCCATCGATCATGCCACCAGCAAAGAACGAGCGGGCAGCGAGCATCCTGCTCATAATGGTCCATCGATTCTTATACATCTCATACTTCAATACCAAGTGGAGAGGGCAGTCCATGTCGGAGACCAGACCTCCGCAGACAAGGAGGGTGCCATCCGGGGGAATGGCGATGCACCCGAACCCACGGGGACAGACCCGGTCCTTGCAGGGCATGGCTGGAATGGTGTGCCAAGAGAAGTGAGTCAGGTCCAGTACTTGCCACTGGATTTTCCCAGTGCATCTGTGGAAGGCTAACGTGAACAACCAAGGGCTGCGGAAGCCAAGAGACTTCCTCTGGCTAAAGAAGCGTTCCTTGTTGGCTAGCTGGCGGTGCCACCGCCGGCAGACCAGTCGGCAGGCCGGGTGGGCCTCGACAGGCAGCTGGAGGAGGCAATTGAGCGCAATATCATCAGGGAGGCCAGGTATGAGGGGCCCCAATTCTTGTGATGAGTCCGATTCTAATGATGCAGAAGATGATGGAAATGGGGAAGGTGGTGGGGTGATGGCCAATCTAAATTTGGGGGTTAGTTTCATCTGGGAATCACCTAGCTTCTGCACTGGGGACTGGTGGGATGAGACTCGAACACGTCGCATATTTGCCAATTAATTCACAAAATATTGAGGACCAAGAAGAGCACTTCCCAAAACCTAGAATACAAGAAAACACAAATACAAGCAATTTTTCCTCCTTTCTATATCATCCTCTTTTTGATGCTCTTTGGTTCAACATAAAAGAAAATTTCAACCTAATATAGCTTTTGAAATTGGAAATCTCTCTTTACCCTTTTCCTGAAAAATCTTGATTGACATTTCTGGTTTCTTTCTCAACATTCTAGTCTATGCCCAATTTAGATAAAGAGAAACCTAGAACCCAAACATCTTCCAGTTTATTTTACAAAATCCATACAGATTTATAGACTAAACCTACCATGCTTATCTGATGAAGGGAACCCAACAAAAGGAAACCAAATATCCAATATAATAAGAACAAAGAAACTAAGCCTTTTTTGAGGAAAAAAACAAAGAAAATAAGTTTCCCAACAATCAAGCAGTTTCAGATGACTCCACGATAGCCAAGGTTTGCGAACCTACTGCCAGATTTTTCATTTTTAGAGGCCACAAAAAGCGAAGAAAAGGAGGTAAAAAAGCGATCCAATCATGAAGAAGTTCTTACATGGATATCATAAGCTTAGGCTCTCTGGGGAACTGCATCTCTTGGACTCTTGAAGTCATCAACTTGGCCTGAAGGAAAGCTGCAGGGAAGGGAGGGAAATGGCTTCTGTCGGTGCTGCACCCTTGTGGATGTTCTCCCCTTTCCCCCAATAGGACACAAGATAGTCTAGTAGTACTTGAAAAGGAAGAAGATGAGGATCGAAGGAGGAAGCTAGGCTCGCTCAAGAGTCAAGAAAGTGGAAGGACGAAAAAGCTAGCTAAACAGATCTACAGAAAGACATTTGTCTCTCTCTACCTTTCCCTCCGTGACCCTCGGCCACCTTGTCCCTTTTGACAATTGAAGTTGGTTGGTTTAGTTAGGTGGCTAGGTGGGTGGGATAACACGCTGGAATACCTTATACCATTCAAGAGTAATACGGTATACCATGACCATACACTGCCTCTGCTACATTTTAACGTAGTGTAATGCTAGAAGACCATCCTCTTTGAATACAAATAAATTTCAGGTAATTAACTTTCAATTTTTTTTTTTTGTTTTTTTGACTCCACTTCAATAAAAAATTTTTATTGACTAAAATTTTAACTTTAGTTAGAACCTGTCAATCTACCGTTCGACTCACCAATCTAACCAACAGGTCATCGGACATCGATGGATGTTCGTCGACCGACGATCGATGCTAAATGATCGACGAGTCACTCGATGATCCACCGACCAATCGACTTGATGATCAACATTCCACTAATCCAACCGATTGTTGATCAATTAGTTGAAGGACGGCAATTAACATCCGATCGACCATCGTCACTGGGAAGGCTGCTCGAAAGGTCAACACTCATCGATCCATCAACTATCCCATCGACACATTGATGGAAGTATCGACATATGACCATTCGATAGATAATTAGACTGGCAAGCGATAATCGGTGATTGCTTCTTCCAACCGACTAACCGTCGGTCGAAAATCATCAAGGCAATAATCGGCTTGAAGCCCTTCGACCGACCAACGATCGGTCAATACAAAGTCAGCTGACCAACGATCTATCGATAAAAAATCAGCCGACCGATGATCCATCAGTACAGAACTAGTTGACCAACGATCGATCAGTACAACATCAACCGACTGATGACCCATCGGCATAAATCAGCTGACCAATCGATGATCGATCGACTCCAAATTAGACGACTGATCGATTGGAGCTCTCCAAATAGCCTATCCGGCTCCCGATCAGTCCTACAAAACCACCTCCAAGAAGAGCGGGCAATGGTGATTAGTGGATAGTTTTAATTACTTACCCACGATCACACTATACCAAAAAAAGAGGAACCCACGTACGCAACGGTTATCATTCCGATATCTATAAAAGGAAGATAACCTGATCAGTTTGGAAGGAGGCAGCTAATACTTTTAGAGCAAACTCTGCTTTTTTGCTCCTCATTTTTTTGTTCGTCTAGTCCATTCTATTAACTTAAGTATTGAAGGATCCTCACCGGAGCCAACTTTGATCAGTGTGGACTTATCTCGAAGATTTTCAGGTATTAATTTGCAGGTGCAGGTGGATTGACCGCAACAGATTGGCACACTAGGTAGGGGGCAAATTAGGGATCAAACATTATAAATAGCAAATACTCATGCTCGAAACTCATCCAGCTCTGCTGGCCAGTTATTCCGATGAGAAGCACTTCCTCCTCCACCACCATCAGTGATGGAATCAAGTTCTTCGCATCCAGCAGTTACAGCGGACATGCAAGATCAGCAACTGGCTGCGTTGATGCAGCAGATCTGAATGCTGATGGAAGCTGTTCACAGCCTCCAACAGCAATCGCATGCGGTGGCAGAATGTCCAACGATGCAAGCTGTACCATCTAGGCACAGCCGCCGCTTCTCGAGGTGCTATGCCACCTCCTCAACGAAACGACCATCTCGACGTTCTCGTTGGATGAAAATCTTATCTCCTCATCGTTCGTGAAGAGACACCCATCGATCATGATGCTCCATTTTTTCGTCCGCTAATCGAAGTTTGCATAAGGAAAAATGACCTCAGAACTCGACCACCTCCTCCTCCACTAGTTCGTCAGGAGGATCGATGCCTGGGACATCTCATCGACGATGATTCGATGACTATAAGAAAAAGCTTAAAGAAATCAACCATCAGCTGGCCCGAATCTAGGAGAATGCAACAGGAGGGTCCTCCGATGGTCTCCGTGTCCAAACTACTTCTCCTTTCTCCTCACGCATCTTAAATGAACCAATTCGGTTATGGTTCAAGATGCCGCAAGTGGAGCCATATGGCAGCTCCACCAACCCAATCAATCATCTCCAGAGCTATAAGCTTCTCATGATGATCTAGGGGGCGAATAATGCCCTCATGTGCATTGGCTTCCCGATCATCCTTCAGAAAGCCGCTCGAGCCTGATATTTCAGACTTCGATCGGAAGGCGTCGACTCTTTCAAGCAACTCAAAAACTCCTTCGTGGCTCACTTCAGCACTAGCAGAAGGATGCCACGAACTTTCGACATCCACTTCTCGATCAAGCAAGGAGAGGAAGAAACTCTTCGGGCCTTCGTGATGCATTTTAATGCTGCCACGCTTGAGGTCTAAAATCTCAACGAGGACGTGGCCATCTTGGCCATGAACCAGAGTCTACGGGACTCCCAGTTCACCTACTCGTTAGATAAGAACCCTTCTAGACTTATGCCAAACTTCTGAAATACGTGGATAAATACATTCACGCAGAAGAAGGTGCTTTTGACTGGCGCCAACAAAATGAAAAGGATCAAAAGAAGAAATAATGGAAGAATGATGCTTCGATCAGATCCAACCGATCCATTCTAAACAAAAAAGTGATGTCCTCCCGACTGAGCCTAATATCGACTCATCTGAAGGGTCAGTACAATAACTATACTCTCCTCTTCACTCCACGAGCGTAGATCTTGATGGAGATAGAAGGAAAGAAGTACCTTCACCGATCCCACCAACGAAACGTCCAAGCAAGGATAAAAGAAAGTACTATCAATTCCACCATAACTACGGTCACGACACCGAGCAGTGCTACCAATTGAAGGATGAGATCGAAGCACTCATCCAGCGGGGATTCCTTGCCAAGTTCTGGCTTAATCGCCTAATCGAGCCACAAGTCGATCAACCATCGGCATCAGAGGAAATTCGTCAAAATCAACTGATGGTTGGGGTGATCAACAAGATCTCTAGGCAACCAAGAGCCAGGGGGTAACATCCGAAGATGAATCAATTAAAAGTGATGATTCAATGCCCAACAAGCAATGCCGATGCATAGCTTCTTTACAAAATAACGAAAGAAGAAAAATATCAAGCTACTAGTTGTGAACTAGTTGATTTACCTCGATTAGTAAAAACATAATCTTTATGCATTGGCTATGGTCGAATCGAGGGATGGTTGGTTTGCATCCGATCGTCATGATCAAATATTGGCTGATAAAAAATCGACTAAAAGTTGGTTAGAAACCAACATGAAGTTGGCTTATCCCCAACCTATGAATACTTCAATAAATGATCAAGTATTGGTTGATAAAAAATCGATTAAAAATTGGTTAGAAACCAATACGAGGTTGTCTTATCCCTGACCTATGAATATCTCAACAACGATCAAGTATTGGTTGGTAAAAAATCGACTAAAAGTCAGTTAGAAATCAACATGAGGTTGGCTTATCCCCGACCTATGAATATCTTAACAACGATCAAGTATCGATTGATAAAAAACCAACTAAAAGTCGGTTAGAAACCAACATGAGGTTGGCTATTCCCCGATCTGTGAATATCTCAACAAACGATTAAGTATTAGCTGGTTAGAAAACTAACTTTAAGTCGGTTAAAAACTAGCCGATGATTAGTTACATGAAACCGACTAATGATCAGCTGACAATCGATCAACCAAAATTTTTATAGATGAACTTCATTCATCTAGACTAAATCAGAAAGATTAAACTCGTTCGATAAAGATGAATCAAAAGCTGACAGATGATGTTAGTTTGGATTCGACTACTAGACAATGGGCAATCATAAATGGCAGGCGGTAGAATGAAGCTCAAAGCAATGCCACATGTCGACTCTCTACGTTTGGTGCGAAGTATAAAATCATTACATCAAACTTAGAAGTAGAGGGCAACTGTTAGGGGCTGTCAATCTACTATTCGACTCACCAATCCAGCCAACAGACCATCAAACACTGATGGATGTTCACCGGCTCGATGATGAATGGTCGATGAGTTACTCGATGATCCATCAATCGATCGACTCGATGATCAATATTCCACTAACCCAACTGATTGTTGATCAATTAGTTGAAAGACGATAATTAACATCCGATCGATCATCGCCACTGAGAAGGCTGCTCGAAAGGTCAACACTCGTCGATCCATCAACTATCCTGCTAACACATTGACGGAAGTACCGATATATGACCATCCAACAGATAATCAAACTGACAAGCGATAATCGATGATTGCTTCTTCCAACCGACTAACCGTTGGTTGGAAATCATCAAGACAATAATTGGCTTGAAGCCCTTCAATCGACCAATGATCGATCAGTACAAAGTTAGCTGACCAACGATCCATTAGCATAAAGTCAGCCGACTGATGATCCATCGGTATAGAACCAGTCGATCGATGATCGATCAGTAAAACATCAACCGACTAATGATCCATCGGCATAAAGTCAGCCAACCAACCGATGATCGATCGGCTCCAAATTAGATGACTGACCGATGGGAGCTCTCCAAACAGCCTATTTGGCTTTTGATCGACCCTACAAAATTACCCCCGAGAAGAGCAAGCAATGGTGATTAGTGGATAGTTTTAATTACTTATCCACGATCATAGTATACTAAAAAAAGGGACCCATGTACTCAGCGGTTATCACTCCGACATCTATAAAAGAAAGATAACCTGGTTAGTTTGAAAGGAGGCAGCTAATACTTTTAGAGCAAACTCTACTTTTTTGCTTCTCATTTTTCTGTTCGATCAATCCATCCTACTAACTTAAGCATTGGAGGGTCCTCACCAGAGCCAACTCTAGTCAGTGTGGACTTATCTTAGAGATTTTCAGGCATTATTGATTCATAGGCACAGGTGGATTGACTGCAACAGATTGGCATGCCAAGTAGAGGGGCAAATCAGCGATCAAATATTATAAATGGCAAAGACTCATGCTCGAAACTCATCCAGCTCCATCGGCCAATCATCCTGATGAGAAGCACTTCCTCCTTTGCCACCGTCAGTGATAGAACCAAGTTCTTCGCATCCAGCAGTTATGATGGATGTGCAAACTCAACAACTAGCTGCATTGATGCAGTAGGTCTGAATGCTGACGAAAGCTGTTCACAGCCTCTAACAGCAATTGCATGAGGTGGCGGAAGGCCCAATGATGCAAGCTGTACCATCTAGGCATAGCCGCTACATCTCAAGGCGCTCTACCACCTCTTCATCAGAATGATCATCTCGACATTCCTGTCGGATGGAAATCCCATCTCCTCGCCATTCGCAAAGAGACACCCATCGGTCATGATGCTCCATTTCCCCATCCGCTAATCAGAGCTGCACAAGGAAAAATGACCTCAAAACTTGACCACCACCTCCTCCATTAGTTCGTCAGGAGGAACGATGCCTGGGACATCTCATCGATGATGGTTTGATGACTATGAAAAATAGCTTAAAGAAATCAATCATCGACTAGCCCGAATCTAGGAGAACGCAATAGGAGGGTCCTCCGACGGTCTTCATGTTCGGACCGCTCCTCCTTTCTCCTCGTGCATCTTGAACAAATCAATTTCGTTATGGTTCAAGATGCCACAAGTGGAGCCATATGGTGGCTCCACTGATCTAGTCGATCATCTTCAGAGCTATAAGACTCATGATGATCCAGAGGATGAATGACATCCTCATGTGCATTGGCTTTCCGACCATCCTTCGAAAAGCTGCTCGAGCCTGGTATTTCAGACTCCGATCGAAAAGCATCGACTCTTTCGAACAACTCGAAAACTCCTTCGTGGCTCACTTCAGCACTAGCAGAAGGATGCCACAAACTTTCGACACCCACTTCTCGATCAAGCAAGGAGAGGAAGAAACTCTTCGGGCCTTCGTGATGCATTTTAATGTTGCCACGCTTGAGGTCTGAAACCTCAACGAGAACGTGGTCATCTTGGCCATGAAGCAGAGTATGCGGGACTTTCGGTTCACCTACTCATCAGATAAGAACCTTTCTAGACTTATGCCAAACTTCTAGAATATACGGATAAATATATTCATGCAGAAGAAGGCGCTTCTGATCGATGCTAATAAAACGAAAAGGATCAAAAGAAAAAATAATGGAAGAACGATGCTTTGCCGGATCCAACCGACCTATTCCAAACAAGAAAGCGATGTCCTCCCGACTGAGCCCAATACCAACTCATCTCAAGGGTTGGTACAATAACTATACTCCCCTCTTCACTCTACGGGCGTAGATCTTGATGGAGATTGAAGGAGAGAAGTACCTTCATCGACCTTGCCAATGAAACATCTAAGCAAGGACAAAAGAAAGTACCATCGATTCCACTGCAACTACGGTCACGATACCGAGTAGTGCTTCCAGCTGAAGGATGAGATCGAAGCACTCATCTGGTGGGGATTCCTTGCCAAGTTTCAGCTCAATCGCCCAATCGAGCCATAAGTCGATCAACCACCGGCATCAGAGGAAATTCGTCAAAATCGACTGATGGTTGGGGTGATCAACAAGATCTCTAGGCGACTAAGAGCCAGGGGGTAACGTTCGAAGATGAATCAACCAAAAAGTAATGATTCGACGCCCAACAAGCAATGTCGATGCATAACTTCTTGACGAAATAACAAAAGAGGAAAAACATCAAGCTACTGGTTGTGAACTATTTGGTTTACCCCGACTAGTAAGAACACAATCCTTACCGATTGGCTATGGCTAAATCGAGGGATGGTTGGCTTGCATCCGATTGTCATGATCAAATATTGGTTAGTAAAAAATCGACTAAAAGTCGTTTAGAAACCAACACGAGGTTGGCTTATCCCTGACCTATGAATACTTTAATAAATGATCAAGTATTGGTTGGTAAAAAATCGACTAAAAGTCAGATAGAAACTAACACGAGGTTGGCTTATCCCCGACCTATGAATATCTCAACAACGATCAAGTATTGGTTGGTAAAAAATTGACTAAAAGTCAGTTAGAAACCAACATGAGGTTGGCTTATCCCCAACCTATGAATATCTCAACAACGATCAAGTATTGGTTGGTAAAAAACTGACTAAAAGTTGGTTAGAAACTAACATGAAGTTGGCTATTCTCCGACCTATGAATATCTCAACAAATGACTAAGTATTGGTTGGTTAGAAAACTGACTTTAAGTTGGTTAAAAATTAGCTGATAATTAGTTACATGAAATTAACTAATGATCAGCTGACAATCGATCAACTAAAATTTACAGATGAACTTCGTTCATCTAGATTAAATCAGGAAGACTCAACTCATTCGGCAAAGATGAATCGAAAGCTGATGGATGATATTAGTTTGGATTCAACTACTAAATGATGGGCAATCATTAATGGTAGGTGGTAGAATGAAGCTCGAAGCAATGCCACATGTCGACTTCCTGCATTCGGTGTGAAGTATAAAATCATTACACCGAACTTGAAAGTGGGGAGCAACTATTGGGGGCTGTCAATTTACCGCTCGACTCAGCAACCCACCCAACAGACCATCGGACATCGATCCATTCTTTTAAAAAAACATTCTTTTGATGTCATTTTATTTTATAGATTATCTAACTTATCCTTTACCTTTACAATAACATGTCCATCATTAAATGCCCTCATAACTTTTAATTTACGAAGGACAAAAATATCCTTCATATTTATTTTTTCTCTTTCATACGGGTTCTTCCCCTTACAATATTTAATTAACTATTTACTATATTTAGTTAACTATGCATAATATTTATTTAACTATGTGCCTAACTGTATACGGTATTTATTTAACTATGTGCAATATTCATTTAACTATATACCATATTAATTTAACTATATACTATATTTAGTTAATTATGTACCATATTAATTTAACTATATATAATTTTTATTTAACTATATGTAGTATTCATTTAACTATGTAATGTTCATTTAATTATGTACCATGTTAATTTAACTATGTGCAGTATTCATTTAACTATGTATATTATTCATTTAACTATGTACAATATTTAATTAATTATATACTATATTTAGTTAACTGTGTACAGTATTAATTGAACTATGTATGGTGTTCATTTAATAATATATCATATTAATTTAACTAAGTACTATATTTAGTTAACTATATACTATATTAATTTAATAGTGTATAATTTTTATTTAATTGTATACAATATTTTTTTAACTATGTGCAGTATTCAGTTAAATATGTACTATATTAATTTAACTATGTAATATATTAATTTAACTATGTAGAGTATTTATTTAACTATATGCAGTTAACTAAATATACTACATAGTTAATTAAATATTATACATAATTAAATAAATACTGTACATAGTTAAATTAATATGGCATATAATTAAATGAATACTATATAGTTAAATGAACATGGTATACAGTTAAATAAAAGCTATACATGGTTAAATTAATATAGTACACAGTTAACTAAATATAGTGATAGTTAAATTAATATGGTATATAGTTAAATGAATATTGTATATAATTAAATAAATATTATATATCATTAACTAAATATAGTATATAATTAATTAAATATTATACATAGTTAAATAAATAGTGCATATAGTTAAATGAATACTGCATATAGTTCTATTGACATGGTACATAATTAAATGAACATTACATAGTTAAATGAACACTGCATATAGTTAAATAAAAACTGTATATAATTAAATTAATATAGTACATAATTAACTAAACATAGTACATGATTAAATTAATATAGTACATAGTTAAATGAATACTACACACAGTTAACTAAATATCTTATATAATTAATTAAATATTATGAAAGAAAGCTCATGTGGGAGAGGAAGAATAAATATGGAGGATATTTTTATTCTTCATGGATTAAAAGTTATAAGAGCATTTAATGATAAATCGATTGTTATACATAGTTAACTAAATATAGTACACAGTTAATTAAACATTATACATAGTTAAATGAATAGTGCATATAGTTAAATGAATACGTCATATAGTTCTATTAATATGGTACATAATTAGATAAATACTGTATAGTTAAATGAATACTATACATAATTAAATAAAAACTGTACACAGTTAAATTAATATAGTATATAGTTAACTAAACATAGCATACGGTTAAATTAATATAGTACAGAGTTAAATGAATACTGTAGATAGTTAATTAAATATAGTATAATGTTAATTAAATATTGTGAGAAGAAGAGTCCACGTGGGAGAGGAAGAATATATGGAGGGTGTTTTTATCCTTCATGGATTAGAAGTAATGAAAGCATTTAATGATAGACCGGTTGTTATAAAAATAATCTAAAAGAATTAAAAATTAAAATATGGTCAATAAATGGATCGACCATTAAAATTCTCTAAAAATTTAGTGCATATGGATCAATGCTTTCAATAAGGAGCCATGTCCACTATTTTCACCGTCTAAAAACACGTGTGTGAATAGACAAGTGCACTCCCAACATTTGGCTCCCAACGTTTGGCTGGGTGATCAAATCCTATTATGTTTGATGAGTAAAGCTATTGGATATAACTTATTATTCTTAAATTACTTAAACACAAAAAATTACATAAGTTAGAAACCTCTGGTTGTATTGAGTGCTCAAAAATAGATGATTTAAATGATACAAAATAATGAATATTGTTGGACCACTAGATGTATGAGTAAGATACATTCAAATTATATGATTTTTAGTACATAAATAGTTTAGATTAGAATAGTAGATTATGTCAAATGACTTAGATCATCAGAATTCAGTCGGAATTAACTGATCCGATCAGAAGTCTAGTTTGAGGAGCCCAATTTAGTGCTTTATACCCATGTTATTTGCATATAGCGGTCTAAAGCAGTGGCAATTGCCATGTACTCGCATAGAGTTTAATGTTGATAGCCTAATTGAAGCATGCTCTTCCTTGGGGAAATCTTAAGGAATGCTATTTACCCGCAGGTTCAAATCTTCTCCTCTGTTGATTCACAGTGGAGAGTTTGGTGCTTGCTTGGATAGCTTCCACATGATGAATACCATGATCAAATATCTCAGCTTTCTATTAATCCAGAAGTTGAAGAAATAACGAGAAGCTACCACACATATGATATTCACGATTTTTTATTGCTATGTGTTCCCTTCTCTCTTCTCTATTGCACCAATTCCGACCTATTTCTTCTAAAATTTGCATCCGCGCCGAGGATGGGCAGCTTGTGTCTGAGATAGATCTTACTCATCAAAGGTGTATGGATGGCCTCCTTTAAGCGCAACGCCAACCCCATCCATCAGTTCTCAACTCCAAGCTTCATCCCCAAACTCATCCCCATGTCGCTCTCTCCCTTCCTCATGGAATCCCACTCCACACACCTCCTTGAAGGCAGCGAGTGTATCCAAAAGCCCAAAAAAATGAAAGCCGACCAGCTTTGCTGTTCCACCATACAGCCAAAAGAGGTCCACCACAATCGAACCTCATCGGCAAAAATTGATTGTCACCGATGCCAACGCCAACCCATTGAAGCATAGACACCCCCCGCCCCAGCCCCAACACCCATCCTAGAGGGGCCATGAGAGCCGTTCGGGTCTTTTGGGCCCACGACCACGGTATGGAATCTGACATCTGTTTCTGAACGTGATCCTTCTACAACTATGAAGATCACCCAAATAGAGTCCTTTACCATATTAAGCCTTTTTTTAAATATTTTTATTATATATATATTTTTTTAAATCTATTTGATGGACGTTTGAACTTATTTATCAATTTGATGCAAAACCTAAAAATATGATTTGAAATAATTTTTTTTAGAAAATATCATTCTAAATGATATTTTTTCTTGCCTGATCAGCATCCACCGTAGTCTATATAAAATTTTTTAAAAAATAAATAAAAATATCATTAATAATGATGCTTTTAAAGTCGTCATTAAAAATGATGTTTTTAAAAGTGCCATTCATAATAGCACTTTTAAAAGCACAATTGCATTGCAATGGCATTTTTAAAAGCGCTATTCGCCACTTTGAATGTTTTAAAAGTGTCATTCTAAATGGCACTTTTAAGCATGCTAACCCCATAAGCATGCCATTCTAATGGTGCCAACCCTTTTTTTTTTTTTTTTCAGTGTTAGAATTTGAAAGAAATATTTTTGATTCTATCTCACATTTTATATTAAACAAACCATACCTAAAATCATCATACTATGATTATGCCCTTTTTGTTCTCCATTTTTCATTTGATCAGGCTCCCTTTATAAAATTCACAATAGATAGGACTCCATCTCTCTTTAATTCGACCCTTGCATAGATTAGATTCATTGACTCAGCTCCTAAACAAATTAAAATTTATCCCTCTCTTCATTTTCTTCCAACATGTCTTGCTCATGCTTGGTTATTAGATGATTATTACTTACTATTTCTTCTACTATAAAATAAATTAGCAATCATATGGTACAAACTATCTAGGTAAGATAATGATAAAAGCTCAAAGCTTAAGGAGATGAGTTCCCTCCCAATTAAACTCATAGCTTTTTTTTAATATTTTTATACTGTTTAATTTCCAGTGGATCCCAAAGAGCACATGCTTCAAACTTTTAGCAATTAACAATATTAACTTTAGGCGGTGCCAAAAGAATCTTTTAAAAAAGAGTTGGACAACAATGTAAGGCAAGGGTCACTTTTCTTCCAGAAAAGAAATTCAATAATCCAAGCAACTAGAATAATATGGCCCAATCCAACTTGGACGAAAGATGGCCTATCTTCAAATCATGGTCATCCAATGATCATGATTGAATGGGATCCATTGGCATATTGGGTAGTACATGTATGGACCCCTTTCAATTACAACCATTGCCGGGCATATCTGGTTAAGAGGAGTTGGATTCTAGAATGATAATAGGAATAACTCTTATTTAGAAAGTTTAGAAAGTGATTTTATGTAATTACGTCATTTATATTCGCCTATGTATTGTGCATGGACCTTTGGTCTATATTATATCTTTTTATTTTTATTTATTTATTAATATTATTTTTGATTTTGGAGGTTTGCAATACAAAGCATGTATAATACATCTGAAGACCTATATCCATATCCACAAACCATAACATCCTAATACTTTAAATTAAATAAACAAAATATCTAAAGTAATCTCCGATCAAAATAATAATTAATAATATAAAATAAAATAAAAATATCAAGTCTACAAAAAAGAATCACATAGTACTATAAATCAAAAAAATACTATCCCATAAGTGTTAGATATATGTACCCTAGAAGCCAGAATTGGCTGACACTTGTAATACACTTCTAGGGGCAAAATTATAATTTTGACTATAATTAATGAAATGGGTTATTTTCTATCACACATGTGTATTTAGTGTCTGTGATACATCCTTTGAGTTAATGGTAATGATAATTCATATTTTCAAGAGTTGAAAATTTAAGACATGAATAATCATTATTAACTCATAAACAGCTTCCGACCATAGGATCATCACGAGGATGGTGATTGATCCGGAAGGTTGGTGTACGATCGCTTCTCTTTAGTAGATGAGTCTTGAGTCTACGGTGTGGAGACACCGGAGCGAGAGTACAGGTACTCGTTAGAGAACGAGGGCACTGAGCGTGACCACCTCGAGTAGTCATTAGGGAGTCTACCTTCTCGTCAATGACTGACTCGATGCTGCAGTAGTGTGTCTGGTTCTTTGACCTGAGATGCATCGGCAGTTCACCTTGAGGGTGTTATAGTTTGACTACACCATTACTCGGTCTCCTAGCCATATGGAACCCTGAGGTGTATGTTGGCTATAGCATGTTCATTGTAGGAACTGGATTGCATCAAGATGGGAATCTATCTACCTCGGTGGTAGAGGAGCAGCCCTATGATGATCATGAGAATCAAGTCCAGAAATCCATGGCCATGGTAGAGTGAAATAATAGAAAGAGTTTCTATTTAGATTTTCACATTGGACTCGAATCGAATGATTACATCATATGACAGAGACTAGGGTTTGACGAGTTCACCTTAACCCTAATCTGATCGGGGCTCAAGATAGAAGAACTTGAATCACACAGGTAGCTGCACCAAGAGGTTCGCATTCAGCTCTGATGGGTTGCCACCATATACTGCTAGGTGTCACTGGTGGATTTTGGGAGCAATTAGAATGATTTAGATGATCGATCATTCTAGCTGTTCGAATCAGAAGAGTTCTGATCCATCGAAAGGAGTTTCGATGATGTCGATGATAGAGATCATGACATATCCCATTACCATACAGAACTGAACCTAACTGGGTCACACAAACAAGGGTTTGAATCTGGTGATCATCAATTGAACTGATCTAGTTCAATTGATCTGAATGAGATTCAATTAGGTTCAAGGAAATCGTGCTAGCACTCGATTGAACCTAACGTTCTTCTTTTACTATCATAAATAAGTTGTCCTGACTGAGCCAAAGGAGTTTGTGCTCAATCAGAGGCCTTCATATGGTCTGACTGGAGGTTGTCCAAGTCAGAATAGGTTGTCTTATTTGTAAGACATTACCTGCCATTTTTGGTCACCTGCCATTTCTTGTTCTTTGACTTTGGTCAAAAGTCTACCTTTGACTGGTCAAACGTTGACCATTGACCCTTTGACTTTTGACCACATGTCATGCACCTATTGGAGAGCTGGTGGGGGCCTGTCCCCCTGCCAGAACCTGGCAAGGAGAAGGGCGCACGCCAAGGGTGGCGTGAGCCCAAGTAGGAGGCGCCTAGGAGTCCTTGTTGGACAAGGACTCCACCTCCCTTTTGGATTCCAATCAGAGTTCTACTAAGAATCCAGTTTGACTGGTCTTAGGCGCCCTCTAAGGAGGAATCCAGGGGTCTCTATTCCAACCAATCAGATTTAGATCTGATTTCACAAAGGGTTGTGATTGGTTGAGAGGAAGAGGAGTTGGATCACGCTTAGTCTATAAATAAGACCCTGCGCCCAACCCTAATTCTAAGTGAATGTAATTCAATTGAGAAACCCCATGCCCCAAGGCTGCCTCTCCCCTCCTTCTCCACGCCATAGTCTCTTCTCCCCTTGCTCTCCACGTCCAAAAGAGTTTTGGACTTAGGTTGGTGCGATTCAGATCAAGGAAAGGCGATCAAAAGCAAGAAGGCTGCGCTGCTGCAAAAGGACGACTGCAGATCTTCAAAAGAGTTTTGAAGATCCTCCAGATCAGATCCAGATCTGATTTTTGGAGGTGTGATAGAGAAGAAGAGGATCTCCAGATCCAACCCAAGTGGATACTGGTAGAGGCCAGGCGCTTGCATGGCTAGATCCAGAACCTTCCGCTGCAATTAGGATCATCTACAGGATAATAGGATTACCCAAATCAGGTAAATTAAATTTGATTTAATTTATCTTATTTTATTTTATTTATTAAAATAATAAGAATCAGATCTGAAATATATCAAGATCTGATTGAGATCAAGAGAAAATTTTTGAAATATATCTCTTGATCTGATCAGATCTGGACGAACCTGGACCGGGAAATCAGAATTTTCCTTCAATAAGGACGTCATGGTACCCGTGGTCGCTTGGATCTTTTCAGAAAGGTTTTCAATGGTCGCTCCTGTTGCTATGTCACCTATGATGGCCCTTCTACTATATCAGTAGATGTCTTCTGGTCATGCATATAAGGAATAATAGGTACTACCAGAGGATCTACGAGCTGAGTAACCCTCTTATTTAGATCCAAGGAATAACACCATCTCCTCCTCTAGTGCATCATTCCCAATGTGGAAATGTCGATAGTGATCATCCAAATATTCTATCCTTAGTTGTGAATGATCAAAGAACTAGACCTCGGGTTTAAACCCTAGAAACCGAAAGTATGTAGCCTGCCACTCTAGAATGGTAAACATATGATCAGCTTCTATAACTACATTACCATCAACTGGTAGTTTAGTGAGCACACTGACATCCTATAATGTGATGGTTGCCTCACCAAATGAAAGATGAAATATATGTGTCTCTAGATGCCATCTCTTAGTAAGGCAGTAATAAGACCAACAACTATTTGTATCCTGCTAATCTGATACACTTTATAAAATTTCAGATATCGTAAATAATCTACAACTCTATTTGGAATATCTTCCATCCTCCATAAATTGACATTAGCTCGTTGTAAGCAGAGGTGTCTGGGCTCCTGCAATAAGATAAAATAATAAGACCACATATATGACTTTAACAAGAATTTATTTATAAAAATATAAATAATAAGAGTAGGAATAGAATGCTTACAATGCTATCTAATGTGGCCTATGACTGATGCATCTCCTATAATGTAAGAATACTACATTCTTGAGGGCCCGGATGCCATGGATCATGAGCTATAATACACTAATGAATCTAAAATAATGATATACATCCCAAGTTTATTAGAACATAAGAAATATGATACTAATTAATTACATGAGAAATATAACTCCAAAAATCATACATAAAACAAGTCTAGACATAGACTATATAATAGTTTAATTATCAAAAATATATAAAATAATACACAACTCTGAATATAGACTAAACAATAGTTTAGCTATTAAAAATATATAGAACAATATACAACTCTGAACATAGACTACACAACAGTTCAACTATCAAAAATACATAGAATAATATACAGCACTCTAATGCCTTTAATTTCTTCCATTGTTTGAAGTTGATATGTGTGGAAATAACTTAGGATAGTGAATGAATGTTGGATGAAGTCCTATTCCTTAGGAGATGATACCATAATGAAGTTAAAAAAATTCCTTTTTATTTGCATATCTTCCATCTCATTTCGCAGCCTTATTGAGCTGCCTTTTCTTAGGCAACAATGATGATCAATACTATAAAAAATTGTGATTAAGTTTTAGTGTATATAAACATTTCCCCTTTGAGCCAATGTTTTACTTGTCTACTAAAATAATAAAAAAATTACTGTTGGTGCAGAAATCCGTCGCCGCCGGAGGTCGCCGCAATCGAGGCCGCTGAGGTCGCCGCCGGGGACCTGCAAAACGAAGTCCCGTCCGGAACCGGTGGGGTGGTGGCTCCGGCAGGACCCTCCGACGGTCAAGTTAGTTTCCGGCCAACAGTAATGGAGTGCTCGGAATGAGTTCCGGAGCTTAGAGATGAGGAGGAGAGCTTAGAGAGTCGAGAGTTCAGAGAGCTTAGCCTTAGCGTGTCGGGAGGGTCCTTTATATAGTGGAGCTTGATGGTGACAACTGCAGCCGCGTGCTGGCGGGCCGCTCGAGGTTCGGCGGAGTCAGTCTCACGGGATGGTGCCGTGTGCGGCGGATTGAGGGTGACAGCCATCGCCGCCTGACAGTGGGTCGCTATCGCCCGCGGCGGACTGACTGATGGTGCGGCGGACTGACTGATGGTGATGGTTGCAGAGCTTGCCGAATGAAGGGTTGAAGGCCTTCGTCGTGTGCCCATTTCGGAGGAGTTCGGGCTCCTGAAGAGGAAGATAGGAGGGAGTTCGGCTCCCATAGGCGTCTGGCAAGAGGTATGCAGCTAAGGCTCGTCCGCAGAAGAGTTCGGCTGCTGAGAATCCGAAGCTCGGCCGTTTGGGGTTCGGCCGGCTGTTGGACTTCGGCTGAGGCTTGGACACTTGAGAGTTCGGTAGGAGCTCGGTCGGCCGAAGTTTGATGAGGGCGACCGCTGAGGAGTTCGGCCCAGTGACGACTGCTGAGGAGTTCGGGCTCCTGAGTGACGACCGCTTGGGGATTCCACTAAAGCCCGTCCGCTGAGGAGTTCGGCCGCTGAGAGGACTTCATTGAAGCTCGGCCGCTTGGAGTCGGTCCGAAGGAGTTCGGCCGTGGGAAGTCCGAAGGAGTTCGGCTCGGCTCGCCTGGAGTCGGTCCGAAGGAGTTCGGCCGTGGGAAGTCCGAAGGAGTTCGGCCCGGAGCTTGGCGCAGGGGAGTTCGGCCTCTAGGCAGTTCGGCCGTGGAAGGGGCTCGGCCTGGCGCCTGGCGCTGAAGCTCTTCAGCGGCTACTGGTTACATTGGGCTGAGCGTCGGGCCGGGCTTCGGCAGGAGCGGGATTTATCCCCAACAGTAGCCCCCCCACTCCCGAGTTCAAAAATTGAAGGAAGGGAGTACCAAAACAGGCGACTGCCGAAGTCTTCTTCCAGGCTCCGCATTTGTTGCATCTGAAGCTCGGGGGAGGTCTCATCTCCAGCCAATATTGACGCTGAAGTTGAGGCTGAGGCTTGGGGGAGACCTCATCTTCAGTCGATGTTTGGAGTTGAAATGGAACTCGTTTCCAGCTAAAGTCGATGAAGCTGATGTTGAAGCCGAAGTAAATCTCGCCTCCTTCGGTCGAGGTCGGATTTGAGCTCCTCGGGGGCGACATTATCTTCATCAGTTGAAGTCGACTCGAGGGAGACCTCCTATCTTGCAGCCGAGGTTGAAGTGCGCGCTCGGGGGAGATCTTATCTCCTACGGCCGAGCTTCCCTCGGGGGAGATCTTATCTCCTGCAGCCGAAGTGAAGTGCGCGCTCGGGGGAGATCTTATCTCCTGCAGCCGAGCTTCCCTCGGGGGAGATCTTATCTCCTGCAGCCGAAGTGAAGTGCGCGCTCGGGGGAGATCTTATCTCCTGCAGCCGAGCTTCCCTCGGGGAGAGATCTTCTCCTGCGGCCGAGGTTGGTGCTCGCGTTAGGACGAGGTTCTCCTCCTGTTCCTAACCGAGGATTGTTCCGGTCGCTCGGGAGAGATCTTATCTCTAGCCGAGGTTGGTGCTCGTGTTAGGACGAGGTTCTCCTCCTGTTCCTAACCGAGGTTGTTCCGGTCGCTCGGGAGAGATCTTATCTCTGGCTGAACTCGTTGTTCGGGAGAGATCTTATCTCTGGCCGAACTTCGACCCCGGGAGAGATCTTATCTCTGGCCGACCTTGTTGTTCGGGAGAGATCTTATCTCTGGCCGAACTTGTTGTTCGGGAGAGATCTTATCTCTGACCGAACTTTGCCCTCGGAAGAGATCTTATCTCTGGCCGACCTTGTTGTTCGGGAGAGATCTTATCTCTGGCCGAACTTATTGTTCGGGAGAGATCTTATCTCTGGCCGAACTTGTTGTTCGGGAGAGATCTTATCTCTAGCCGAACTTTGCCCTCGGGAGAGATCTTATCTCTGGCCGACCTTGTTGTTCGGGAGAGATCTTATCTCTGGCCGACCTTATTGTTCGGGAGAGATCTTATCTCTGGCCGAACTTGTTGTTCGGGAGAGATCTTATCTCTAGCCGAACTTTGCCCTCGGGAGAGATCTTATCTCTGGCCGAGGGTGCGGTTCGGGAGAGATCTTATCTCTGGCCGACCTTGTTGTTCGGGAGAGATCTTATCTCTGGCCGAACTTGTTGTTCGGGAGAGATCTTATCTCTGGCTGAACTTTGCCCTCGGGAGAGATCTTATCTCTGGCCGAGGTTGCGGTTCGGGAGAGATCTTATCTCTGATCGACCTTGTTGTTCGGGAGAGATCTTATCTCTGGTCGAACTTGCTGTTCGGGAGAGATCTTATCTCTGGCCGAACTTGTTGTTCGAGAGAGATCTTATCTCTGGTCGAACTTGCTGTTCGGGAGAGATCTTATCTCTGGTCGAACTTACTGTTCGGGAGAGATCTTATCTCTGGCCGAACTTTGCCCTCGGGAGAGATCTTATCTCTGGCCGAGGTTGCTGTTCGGGAGAGATCTTATCTCTGGCCGAACTTGCTGTTCGGGAGAGATCTTATCTCTGGTCGAACTTGCTGTTCGGGAGAGATCTTATCTCTGGCCGAACTTTGCCCTCGGGAGAGATCTTATCTCTGGCCGAGGTTGCTGTTCAGGAGAGATCTTATCTCTGGTCGAACTTGCTGTTCGGGAGAGATCTTATCTCTGGCCGAACTTTGCCCTCGGGAGAGATCTTATCTCTGGCCGAGGTTGCTGTTCGGGAGAGATCTTATCTCTGGCCGAACTTGTTGTTCGGGAGAGATCTTATCTCTGGTCGAACTTGCTGTTCGGGAGAGATCTTATCTCTGGCCGAACTTTGCCCTCGGGAGAGATCTTATCTCTGGCCGAGGTTGCTGTTCGGGAGAGATCTTATCTCTGGCCGAACTTGCTGTTCGGGAGAGATCTTATCTCTGGCCGAACTTTGCCCTCGGGAGAGATCTTATCTCTGGCCGAGGTTGCTGTTCGGGAGAGATCTCATCTCTGGCCGAACTTTGCCCTCGGGAGAGATCTTATCTCTGGCTGAGGTTGAGATCTTTGCCGCTCGCATTAGGACGAGGTTCTCCTCCTGTTCCTAACACGGTGACTATTGACTACTTCTTTTCCAGTCATCGCATAGATTTCGCATCCAGAAATGATTTTATTGAGAGGGGAGAGTTTTACCGAAGAGAAGATGATCGCAGCGCATTTCCGTTCGAGGGTTGTCGGGGCGTTGTTCCTCGGAGTTCCCTCGGGCAGTAAGTTCCGTCCAGACGACCTCCTCTATCTCATGCCGGCCTTCATAATTTGGACCATGCTTCTCTTGACTTTGTCGCTGGGGATGATGAATCACCGATGTAGCTAGCTCCTAGCTCCTCCCCGGGGTGGCGTTGATGACGCCGCGGGACGGCCAACCTTCTTGTCTTTTTCGGTTACGGCAGTGCCTATAGCCGATCTTCTCCTTGATCGCGCATGTTTGGAGAGGCCGTAGTCCTTCAGGTCTTGGCGGTTGGCTCTTAACTTTGCCGAGAATTCGAGTTAGAGGAGCGGATCGTAGTTGCGGAACCTTCCGGGAGGGGGGCTTCGTTCCGTCCTTGCCGGCGCCGAACTTTATTTTGGAGGTTGAGTTGAGGAGTTCGGCTTTCCACCGAACTTCATTTCGCCTTGACGACGAGCCTTGGGGGAGCTCGGCTTTTCTTCGAGCCGAACTTCATTCCTCTTTCCCACGAGACCCGCCGTGGGAGAACTTTCTGCTGCTCTTGTTCGGACGAGCTCGAGGGGAGCTCGGCTTTTCTCGCCCGAACTTCGTTCCGCCTCCAGTGAACACTTTGTAGGCGGTTCCTTTGGGGGACATACTGGAGCGTGAGTTCGGCCTTACTTGCGCCGAACTTCGTTCCACTTTCCCGCGGAAGCTTCCGCGGGAGGACTTCATACTTCTTTGTCAGAGCTTCCTCGCTGACGGGCTCATGGGTGGGTTCGGCCTTCCTCGCGCCGAACTTCATTCCGCTTCAGCGGGGGAACTTCTGCTCTCCGTTTCTCTCTTAGGGGCGATTGGGCTCCTCCCTATGGCTGATTCCTCGCGCCCTCATGGCGGGCCTGCTGGTGGAGTCGCTACCGGAGGCTGCTGTATAGCATGCAACGCCTCCGTGAGGCCACGGCCATGGATCTGTCGGTCAAGCAGGCCGAACTTCTTCACATCCACCGTGGGTGCAGGTGGAACCTAGGCCGCCGGGGCTGAAGCAGGAACAGACGGGCCTGGACGGGATCGGGTCGTAGAGGCCACCGAACGCCGTGCGGAAGCTCTCCTGGGTGGCGTTTTCTCTTCGAAAGAGAAAAGGAAGATCTCTGGAGAGGGAAGAGAAGGGTCGCCGAGCACTCCTTTAAGAACAAGGGAACCTCGAAGGTTCATGCCCTCCTTCTAGCGCCAATCTGTTGGTGCAGAAATTCGTCCTCGCCGGAGGTCGCCAGAGTCGAGGCCGCTGAGGTCGCCGCCGGGGACCTGCAAAACGAAGTCCCGTCCGGAACCGGTGGGGTGGTGGCTCCGGCAGGACCCTCCGACGGTCAAGTTAGTTTCCGGCCAACAGTAATGGAGTGCTCGGAATGAGTTCCGGAGCTTAGATGTGAGGAGGAGAGCGAGTCGAGAGTTCAGAGAGCTTAGCCTTAGTATGTCGGGAGGGGTCCTTTTATAGCGGAGCTTAGTTGATGGTGACGGCTGTGCCGTCTGGCAGAGAGTCGTCGGGCAGCATGGAGTTCGGTACGGAGAGGACAGCATCGTCCGGTGGATCGTGGGAGCCATACTGGCACGTCGTAGGCCGCATGGAGTCCGGTACGGAGAGGGGCTTCCTCGCTGACGGGCTCATGGGTGGGTTCGGCCTTCCTCGCACCGAACTTCATTCCGCTTCAGCGGGGGAACTTCTGCTCTCCGTTTCTCTCTTAGGGGCGATTGGGCTCCTCCCTAAGGCTGATTCCTCGCGCCCTCATGGCGGGCCTGCTGGTGGAGTCGCTACCGGAGGCTGCTGTATAGCGTGCAACGCCTCCGTAAGGCCACGGCCACGGATCTATCGGTCAAGCAGGCCGAACTGCTTCACATCCACCGCGGGTGCAGGTGGAACCTAGGCCGCCGGGGCTGAAGCAGGAACAGACGGGCCTGGACGGGATCGGATCGCAGAGGCCACCGAACGCCGTGCGAAAGCTCTCCTGGGTGGCATTTTCTCTTCGAAAGAGAAAAGGAAGATCTCTGGAGAGGGAAGAGAAGGGTCGCCGAGCACTCCTTTAAGAACAAGGGAACCTCGAAGGTTCATGCCCTCCTTCTAGCGCCAATCTGTTGGTGCAGAAATCCGTCCTCGCCGGAGGTCGCCGGAGTCGAGGCCGCTGAGGTCGCCGTCGGGGACCTGCAAAATGAAGTTCCGTCCGGAACCGGTGGGGTGGTGGCTCCGGCAGGACCCTCCGACGGTCAAGTTAGTTTCCGGCCAACAGTAATGGAGTGCTCGGAATGAGTTCCGGAGCTTAGATGTGAGGAGGAGAGCTTAGAGAGTCGAGAGTTCAGAGAGCTTAGCCTTAGTATGTCGGGAGGGGTCCTTTTATAGCGGAGCTTAGTTGATGGTGACGGCTGTGCCGTCTGGCAGAGAGTCGTCGGGCAGCATGGAGTTCGGTACGGAGAGGACAGCATCGTCCGGTGGATCGTGGGAGCCATACTGGCACGTCGTGGGCCGCATGGAGTCCGGTACGGAGAGGAAGGCGTCGTTCGGTAGATCGTGGGAGCCATACCGGCACGCCGTGGGCCGCATGGGTCGCATCCGGTACGGAGAGGAAGGCGCATCGTCCGGGACTATGGTGATCGTGGGAGCCATACCGGCACGTCGTGGGCCGCATGGAGTCCGGTACGGAGAGGAAGGCGCCGTCCGGTCTTGCTGCAGGCGACAGTTCTTCCGGAGGAGTTCGGACTCCTGAAGAGGAAGATAGGAGGGAGTTCGGCTCCCATAGGCGTCTGGCTAGAGGTATGCAGCTAAGGCTCGTCCGCAGAAGAGTTCGGCTGCTGAGAATCCGAAGCTCGGCCGTTTGGGGTTCGGCCGGCTGTTGGACTTCGGCTGAGGCTTGGACACTTGAGAGTTCGGTAGGAGCTCGGTCGGCCGAAGTTTGATGAGGGCGACCGCTGAGGAGTTCGGCCCAGTGACGACTGCTGAGGAGTTCGGGCTCCTGAGTGACGACCGCTTGGGGATTCCACTAAAGCCCGTCCGCTGAGGAGTTCGGCCGCTGAGAGGACTTCATTGAAGCTCGGCTGCTTGGAGTCGGTCCGAAGGAGTTAGCCGTGGGAAGTCCGAAGGAGTTCGGCTGCATGGGCTCGCCTTGGGTCGGTCCGAAGGAGTTCGGCCGTGGGAAGTCCGAAGGAGTTCGGCCCGGAGCTTGGCGCAGGGGAGTTCGGCCTCTAGGCAGTTCGGCCGTGGTAGGGGCTCGGCCTGGCGCCCGGCGCTAAAGCTCTTCAGCGGCTACTGGTTACATTGGGCTGAGCGTCGGGCCGGGCTTCGGCAGGAGCGGGATTTATCCCCAACACGTGTGATTAGGGATATCTATAGATGCTCCACTTTTCATAAGAATATTTTTTTTTTCGATTAAATCATGGCATGAAAATTTCCTCCACCTCTTAATCTTGTGCTTGCTCTCCTCATAAGTACTTCATGTATGCCTCTTTGGAGGTTGATTGCTATCATTCCATGCTGGTTAGCTTTAACTTGATCCTCAATAATCTTAATTATAATATGAGATGTAAAAAAATTATTTGCATTCTTCTGCATATATCATAAGGCTCAGGCACTTCTTGTATTAAAGTATTTTATAAGATGATAAAATATCATTTGAATACAAGTTATAATTGGTACATTTCTAGCTCCTCGTAAAATACTATTAAAAATCTTCGATAAATTTATAGTTAAGACACCATAGCGCATGCCAGTATCATGTGACAATATCCACTCTCCTTTTTCGAACTCATACAGCCAACTCAAAGCCTCTGCATTTATTATCTTGATCCTACTCATGATAAAATCAAACTTTCAAACTTGATAAGTGCTCCTTGCTTGCCATACTGCTCTTTTAAGCTGTAAATTTTTAAAGTGAGTGTTAAAGTTACTGTAGACAAATCTTAAGAAGTATCGATGATAGGCATATGATAGACTCCATCCAATAGATTTATCTACAATAGTATTTAATATATCTGGATGTTTGTCAAAAATTAGACATATTCTATTTCTATCTTGTATGACATGTGTTCTAAGCTGAAAAAAAAATCAACTCTAACTAGCAATCATCTCCTCATCCATAATTGCATATGCTAATGGATAAATTTTATTCTCTGTATCAACTTCTATTACAATTAGCATCTCACCTTTAAACTTTCCATACAAGTGCATGCCATCGATGCTGATCACAGGACCGCAGTGCCTAAAATCCTAGATAGATGGTTGGAAAGCCCAGAAAAATAATTTAAAATTGAACATTAAAATTTTTTGTTGGAAAGAAATTTCATGAAACAATAGTGCCGGGGTTTGCATTTTGGAGTGCAGCTATATAATAGGATAATTTTGTATAAGACGGCTCCCATTCTCTATAAATATCAACCAATGCCTTTTATTTTTCATACCATGCTTTTCTGTATGATACTGTGTATTGAAATTGCTTATTAATGGTTACCATAATAGCTTCAACTTTAACATCTACATCTTTTTCAATAATATGTCGGACAAGTATGCCAATTATCTTTCTACTGACATATTTGTGGTCTCGACTCAATCCCTTAAACAAGCATGTGAACCCTCATATCTTATGATCTAATTATATCCATGCTTTTCAACAACGCAATACGAAGCGTCCATTTATATTCTTGTTTATTATGTGATGATGCATGTCGTATGGACCATAACTTTGAATGTGACTGGACTATATTGTATGTCCGGTGCTTTTGAATATGGTAAGGATCAATAGCTTTTTTTAAATCATCTTTATTATGAAAAGTCAGACCTATAGAAAATTCAGTCATCGAGGGGTTCCAAAATTGATAGTCATAATTCAGTCTTCAACCAATACTAACACCATCATCATGATATAAATTTAAGTTGCTAAAAAATTATGAAGGTTCATGCAAATGAGATTCAGATTCTTCTACATTATTATCACATCGATCATCTTGATCACCATCTTCATCTTCATCATTATTATTGTCCTCATCAAGTTATTCATCTTCAGCATCATTGGCATCTGACTCAAAATCTTGATTATCAGAATTTATTCTAGTACTGACCCAATTATCGTTCCCTATTTGAATATCATATCTCGCACTTACTACTACTTTCATTATTAAAGAAGTCACCATAGAAGAAGCCACCATAGGACTTTAAATAATTGGATAACTAGAGTCAATAATATTAAAATATTATTCTACAAACATGATTTTAGCACCGATGGTTTGCACCGTAGGACTTAAGAAGGGCGAGGCCAGGAGTATTACCCTCTTGGGTTAAAAGTCCACTAAAGTATCCAAACCTTAGTACCTTTATTTGAGTAGTATTTTCATTGGACTGTATATCTTTCTTTTTAATATATAACTCCATATATTGGCATTCTAAAAATTTAAAAGAAAATGTCAATATTTCTTAGACATCTTCATCGTCATTAATTGAAACTAAGATATATATTTTTTGCATTAATTATCTTGATAAATTAGGAGATCTCCATCTTAATTTGATTTTATTTTTTTTTATTTATAGAAATATCACTATATAAATGATCCAATAATTTTTGATATGATAATGATGAAGATAGCCTAACCATTCGACTTGCAGACTGACTATACTACATGCTATCTTCACTAGTTTATATTATGCCATCATAATATAATAGTAGACGAACTCGAATACCGACTATTTTCTTAGAAAATTTTATGATAATATCAAAATTAAAATATTTAGTATTAATAATTATTTTGATAAAATAACTTATATAATAAATGCATGCATCCTATTATCAACTAATAGGTATAGAAAGTCTTATTCTATTCAAATATTATATTAATTCTATAGATAATTATAGTAATTAAATGATATATAATAGGGATCGAAAGAAATTTTGATAATATTTTTTTTTAGTTCTTTCCACATGACTAAAGATGTGTGAGAAAAACTAAAGAAAAATGGTGTCCAAAATTTCTTTCAAATCCTCTACATATCGTTTGATTACTTTAATTACCTATAGAATTAAATACAATTTTGGAACTATCCAAACTAGATAGTCATTGACCAATGTACATAATTCTTTCATCCATACAAAAATATATAAATATATGGATGTAGAATATGTACATCACTCAAAAAATGAGTCTATGTCAATGTAGTATATTTAAAATTTTTAAAATAGCTATCTACCAAAGTATAAAATTACAAATGGGCCGAGCTAGGTCAGACACTATCCCAGTCGAGCTTGGTCTAAAAATTTTTTTGGGCTTTGGATCAATCTTAGGCCCAATGATTTTACTAAAAATCAGGCTCTAGCATATTTTTAAGAATATAGCAAACAACAATATATACATTTAACAAATAGAGAGAAAGAGAGAAGGAAGAGGGCTTGACCGGGGGTGGGGGGGGGGGGGTGCGGTGGGGGCGTTGGTAGAGGGGGAGGGGTCATCGAATGGAAGAGGGCCATAGGGGGTGGTGGTAAGGGAGCAGAGGATGGGAAGAGGGCTGGTGGGGGGGGAGGAGAGGGATAGGTGGTGGGCGAGAAGAGGGCTAGGTGGACAAAGGGGGAGGGGGGCTAGGTGGACAAAGGGGGAGGGGGTGTTGGATGGAAAAAGGGCCAGAGGGGTGGCGGTGGGGAGCGGGCAGTAGTGGACGGGCAGAGGGGGAGGGGGCATCGGATGGGAAGAGGGCCAGGTGGGGGAGTGGTGGGCAAGCAGAGGGTGATGGGGCATCAGCTGGGAAGAGGGCCAGAGGGGGTGGTGGGGGAGGGGGTGTGAAAAAAAATCTAGAATTTCATGTAGGTATTTTGAAACTTTTTAAAAATAGATTAGCAAAAGTAATAAATTAATTATATTAATTTATTAAAAATACATAATTAAATCCTCAATCTAGGATCTAATAACATGATCTATGCAAGCAAATTAATCTGAAATTAAATATTAAACAAACATAATGATGTTGATTATATCAACATCAAATCGAGACTAGATCTAATCTAGTGGGAGAAAGAGATCGAATCTCTTTTAAATTTTATAAGTTGGGATCTTCAACTTGCTGATCCGAGGTTGAGGTCATCACTTCGAGCCTTATATGCATCTAGTCTCTATGAAAAATTCACATGAATCCTCGATCGTTGATCTGAAGTCTAGCGACTGAAAATCTGCACAGTGTGCTAGCACTATGCTGATTTTTCTTTGACAGTTGATAACAAATCCTCTTCTTCAAATGATATTGAACTCTCCAAAGATCAAAGAGGAGATGGGAGGATCTGAAAAAACTCTTTTTCCTTATCTTTTTCTCTCAAAAAGATTGTGGAAAAGAGATTTTAGCTAGAGAAGACCTCTCTTCTCTCTTTCTTTTCTCTCATCAAGACACAACGGCTTGTGCCTTTACAAAGCCCAACACCTAAAGACCCTTAGCACCCAAGGTTTCCATGCCCAAACACTCTCTCTTAGTTCTAAAATTTGTAGAAATTTTATGCCTTAACTCCCTTTAAATGGACAATTATGATAGAGTTCTTGTCTAGGTCAAATACCTAGAATTGGGGCAGCCAACTCTTAGGTGCCCCCTTCTTATTTTTTTCACATGAACTCCAAGAAATATGCACACAAAAGTTTTCTATTTTTCATAAAAAAATTAGAGCAAAATCAGGTGGTTTGGTGCCTCAAAGAGATAAGGAAAGATGATGTGTCAAACTCTATCCAATAGAGTTCTAGGTCAAAACAACTCATTTATTTTGATCTATTTCACAACTAATTTTCTTCTAAAAAGATGGAAGACATAAAAGGAACATAGATACTCTCTAGAAATAAAATTTTTCATAAAAATTCTAAGAAAGTTGGCATGGGAGGCATGGAAAGCAAGATGGAGAAATCTTAGTCACACTAGGACTTCTAGTTTTGACTTGGTCTAACTTATTATTTGAATTCAATTAAATCAAAACTAATGCAACCTAATTAGATATGATCTTAGTCCAATAAGAGCCTAATTAAATCAAATTTAAATCTAATTTAATTTTTAATTAAATTAAAAATTGAGCGTATATTAGTCCTAATTGAACAGGAACTTATTCTTCCTTGCAATTGGCTTATCCAATAAATCAATTGGACTTGATTCAATCAAGCCTAAACCAAATCTAATTGAATCATATTTAATTAAACTTAATCTTAGTTCTTAGGCTTAATCAAATTAAGCTAATTAACAATCTGATTGCTAATCGATCCTCCTATAAGACTTGCACTAGGTCAAACATTAATCGTATTAATTGTTTGATCTTAGAATGATTCTAAATCATTGATAAACCATTTGATTAGATTGAGATCTCTTATATGTGTGATCTCATAGATTCAAATCTAAGTTAGTAGCATAGAAATACATTTTTGTACCGATTGAACTAACCATCTAGCAATGATATCCGACGGCTGGGTAGGTCGAATGTGTAAAGCAACACTCTTAGAATCCATGTGAATATAGTTTCCATATAATTCATCTCTTTGACCTTAATGCTTATAAGATAACATAGAGTTTAACTATCAACCCTGACTAGGTCATCCACATTATATTTCAAAATACCAAATTTATCTCATGGATTATCCTGACCAAGGTTTTGCTAAATTAAAATACAGTGATGCATTTTTTTTAAACTCTTGGAGTGGTTAATCCCATCTTGATCACCACCGACTTCATAAGTACTTGACTATGCCCAAAAATTTTTCATTACTGAATTAAAAATTTAGATAGTCCGATAATAAAGTACAATGAGTTGCTTGCAAGCCATCATGGTGATCTCAGGTTTAAGAAACACCTATATCCATATCCCATTAGAGCAATTCTCGATAGTAGAATGCTCTGAAGTTGATCATGTCTAGTGATAATGTATCCTTATATCTCATCTGTATACCATATCAGTATCTCCACACTCTTTGATTAAGAGAACAACTAACTTATATGGCATACAATGATCTATGCTCGATAAACATTATCATCCTAATTAATAAAATATCATTTGGTCATGAATAGTTTAAGAACTAAATTATAAATTCTCTTTATCGAAACTAAATAGTCCTAAAGATTTCATCACAACATAAAATTTATTAGAAGATGCAGACTTTATGATGAAAAAGCCAGAATATAATTTTATTTAATAATAAATTATTTATAATTATAAAATAGCACAACGATCAATAGGCTGATGATGGACTTTAGGATATAATTTTCAAAAATCTTCAATTGTCTAGAGCCACTTGATACAGTATCTAATACCCATCTTCAACTTGTATTTGTCGAACTTCTTTATCGTTAGGACTTTAATGAAGGGGTAGGCCAAGTTTTTCTTTCCATCGATCTATCTCGATCTACAATCTTTCAGACTAGATAGTACTGATATAGTATGTACTTCATTTGCTGGTGTGCCTTCGGTTCCTTCATCTGAGCAATGGCACTAGTGCTGTGCATTAAAGCAGGATCGGACCATCTAGAAAAGGTGCTACTCCGAGCTCAATGATAAACTTTCTCAGCCACATAATTTTTTTCATAGCATCTAATGCTGCAATGTACTCTACCTTGCATACAGAGTCTTTCATAGTATGTTGCTTGAAACTCTTATAGTAGATGGCTCCACCATTTAGGATAAAGATATAACTCGACATGCTTCTGCTATCATCATGGTTAGATTGAAAGTTGGAGTCTATAAATTTCATAAGTTTTAAATCTGACTCACCATAAATTAGCCATTGATTTTTAGTATTTCTCAAATACTTAAGAATGATTTTCACCACCTTTCAGTGGTTCTTTCCTAGATCAGATTGGTATTTACTCACTACTCTTAGTGAGTATGCCACATATGGTCTCGCACATATCATGACATACATGATAGATGACACTGCTGAAGCATATGAGATTCTACTCATATTCTCTCTCTTTAGGAGTTGTCGGATAATTCTTTTTAGAGAGAAAATTTCTTAGTCTATTGGAAGATAGCCATTTTTGGAAGGGCTTAACCTTGATAGTTAGGAGCTATCTAGATCTAGGTAAATCCTAGGATAGAGAGTCCATGCTTACTTAACTTGTTTGCCTTTACAACTCAAATCCTAATTAAAATACTCTTCTCTATCATCTCTAGATCTAGGATCCTTTAGGTTCTCATCTTTAGAATTCTCTATCCTTATCTTTTTTTTATTTTGTTAAAAAATAAATAATAATCAGAGATAGATTTTTTTGCTAACCTATCTAGTAGAGTAGATCGTTTAAAAGCTAATAGAATGCCTTCATATCCATTTTTTCCTCCTGCACAATAATTTTGTGCAATTTGTTCGAGCCCCACCTAGTATAAAAGTGAATACCCACATCGATTTCCTGAGAATATGAAAGTTTATCAAGATCAAACCCAAATAGCCTATAGATCAGGAAATAATCCATACTTTAACACTTACAATCTAGGTTGGGGAGCTCAACCAGATTTTTCATGGCAATCACAATCAATGATTATCCTGGTGCCATAAAGATCCACTTTCATAGATGCATCCTATAATATGCCCTACTCATAATATCAATCTTTTCCAAATAACAATGAGTCAACTTTTGAGAAGAGAATTCAGCAAGCAGTAGATGAATTAGAATTTACCAATCAACCATTGAATAATCTAGAGGAACAAAAGCTTAATTCTTTAGAAAAATATCTAGAAATCATGATAAAGTCACAAAATAATCTTATGCAAACTTTTAAAGAACTAGAGAAGCGAGGGCTTACATTCAATCAGCATAAGAAAAGAGAGTTACCCAGTCAGCCTGAGAGTGACCCTGAGAGACCATACCTAGCTAGAAATTTTAATATTCAAAATTTTTTTTCTGAATAATTAGAGATAACTCTCAAAAATAATATGATCATCAAACAATCTTGCACAACTAAAAAGATCCTCCTAGACCATATTACTTAGGTAGCAAGATATACCATTTTTGCCATCATCTTCTTTACCTATGGTCATAGAATAACCTCGCAAAACTAAAAAGATCCTATTAGACCATATAACTGAGGTAAAAAAGTATAGAAAAGAATAAAAAATATGGGACAAATCAATTCCATCATCTTATTTACATATGGATCCATCTCTAAGTGCCCTAAAATCATCTAGTTTTTTTAATAGAATGAAAAGACCAATTGATGAGATGATGGAATTAATAGAGACTTTCCAAGAACCACAAGTAGAAAACATACTAGAGAAAGCTTCATCCATAATTCTTTTCTAAAATTTAGTAAATCCCTATTTGGCTCATTATGAGGTGGATAATTTTGATGACGATGGATATAATACAGAAATTAGTGGCCAAGTAGATACACCCTATCCAAAAATCACCCCACCATGGATTGAAAAATTTGAGCTACCACCTAGCTCATCAATAGCCTCCTTATTAGAACCACCAACTAATCAAGAATTGAAGCCACTTTTTGATGAACCCACTCACATACTACTAGTAATACCTATCCAGAAAGATCAACTTATAGATATTCTAAAAGCATATAAAGAAGCTATTAGATGGGACATCATTGAAATAAAGAATAACAACTTTAAGTCTAATTTTTCTATATTCAACACTACTTTTGAGGATGGCCTCCAAAATTTATCTATAATATTAAAATGATATATAAAGATATATTTAAAATTAATTTAGAAAAAATGCCATGATTTTGATCAGGAAGAGTTGAGGCCAAGACATATCATACCCGAAAAAGAAAGTAGGGTAGATTAGGTTATAATTGAAGAAATTCAAAAACTACCATCCCTAATCCTGATTTCGGCCCATCAAACACCATCCCTACTTGATCATCATAAAAACTATGATAATTTTAAATTCTGGTATAGCATGCTTTCTCTAAATACTTTATTGATTAGGGCTATGCTTAATTGCTGAAAAGTATTCCATGAGCAATTTTTTGCCATGATGATAAGACCTTCTAATTGACCTTATCATTTTAGAACCTTGAAAGATGTGCTAAAGTTGATTATACCTAAAACTCCTTCATAGGATCCGGTTGAAGATGCTAAATTTAGCACTTACTGGGAGGCAATCCAGCTTTTTGCATCTAATTTTTTTTTAAATTTTTAGTTTAACTTTTTTTTAGGAATAAGTTGGGGGGAAACTACAAATCCATGCTAGATGAAGAACAAATAAAGCCCAGATCGAGATCAAAAATATACTAAACTAGGTGAACTTTTTTTTTTTATTATTCTTATCATTTATTATACTCTATTCTTTCCTCTATTGAGGATAATAGAAATTAAGTTAGAAGGAAAGGATAAATAAATAAAATTTTAAAGTCCTCAAGTATGGTAATAATTAGTCTTATGTACTCGATTTCATATTGATTTAAATTTTTTTAGGCATTTTAATCGATGATTGATTAATAATTTAGAGAATTTTTAAAATACTAAAGACTAAATTATTAAAAAAATCTAATAAATGATCAAATTTAGAATAGAATAAATTTTTGAGTAATTCTAAAATCTTCTTCTAGCCTATATTTGATAAAGAATCTACTTTGTATGGATATGAGTAAAAAAAATTGATGAAATTTTTTTAAAAAAAATTAAAGAAAAAAGAGTAAAGAGCAAGTTCTAAATATTGATCTTCCATCGAGTAACCGAATTCCGTTGCCTAAGTAAGTAATGTTATTCGCATAAAAAAATAGGCAATATGAAAAAGCTTGCTATATAGATAGTTTTAACATGTAGCCTATTTGACTCAAGTCAGTTAGCTTGAGGGGTGTTCTACATCTAATGCCTTAAAATCAATTAGTTTGAAAGTCATTAGTCCAAAGCTCGCTACAAGGATCAGATAAAAAGCTTAAGAGATTAAAATATTGCACTAGCTGTATTAAAAAAAAAAAAAAAAACTCTAGTCCATATTAAAGATAGAGGATTAAAGAATAAAGGTTGGAAATTGATCAAAGAAAAGCTCTAAAATTTTATGTTTTTTACTTAACCACTATTTGGGATAGAATTAATAATCCGATGACGTATTTCTTAAATCTCTAATCATGTATCAACTAATTTTAAGATGACCTAAAGAAACTTTTACATCTTATCAAGTCAGTACATCACTACTATAGAATAGGACTATGACAGCAGTAGGTAACCGCTGCCATAGCCTAAAAAATTACTGTCATAGATTATGGCAGTGGCCATTGCAGCCATTGTCATAGATTTATGACAACAGTTATTGGAATGGTTATTCTAACCACCATCATAGAGAGCTTATGGTAGCGGTTCCCAAACTGCTGTCTTAGATTGATCTATAGCAGCAATTTTATAACTGCTACCATAGTCAGCCTATAGCAATGATTTTATAACCACTGCCATAATTTATAGTAGCAGTTGGTACTAACCTATGATAGTGATTTTACAACCGCTATCGTAGCTTTTGAATAATAAAAAAATATAAATTTTTAATTTTTATATTTTTTACTTAATAAATATAGCTCAATAATACAAAAAAATATTATAAATATAAGAATATTTATGAAATCCTTAAATTTTTTTGCTAAATAAAATTTATTATAATATTTTTTTAAAAAAATCCATCAAAAATTTTATAAATCTACATCATCGTCGTCATCAAAAGATGGAGTACGAGTTGGAGGAGCTGGAGCTAGAGGGGCTAGAGCTGTAGGAGTTGGAAAGTTGGCCAACATATTTTCAAGACCCACAAAATTAGCTCCAAAATATGCACCGAGCCTCATCACCATGGCACTCAAGATGCCCTCCAGATGAGATGTGCGCTCCTTAGCATGAGCAGCCCGTGCTATAGCCTAATCTATTTGCACCATAGCCTGATCTGCCCATGCCAATGCCTCCTCAAGCTGCTCCCGACTGATGACATCGAAAGCATGTGAAGAGATGCTCACCTCAGATCAGTAGTTCATCGATGTATATTCGGACTTGCATCATATCCTTCCAGAGTACTCAAGCCCCAAGACCTAAGATAGATGGTCATCGGGGCCAGAAGTGTTTGAGCCCTTGCTAGCGAGCTTATCTAACTACTCATATAATTATAAATTTAAATAAAATATTATAAGAAATGCTATAATACTAATCATACTAATATATTTATTATTTATAAAAATTCTTTCGATCATGGCGTTCATCATCCTACCCTTCTTGTCCATATGACTGGATCGAAAGATCTCGCTATGGTTGAGCATCACTCCATCTCTCATTAGCTATAACAATAGATCAATTTATTAAAAATATAAAAAAATATTAATTTAATTTATCTAATAAGATTTAGTATTCATTACCTCTCTATGTACATGACTGGCCATAGACTCACGATCGAGATTGTGCATATACTCCTGGGCTGCCCGATTCTCTCGATTCTGATGGAAGGTAGCGTAACATGTATTCAAATAAATAATAAATATTTAAAAATATTTAAATATAATTTTAGATATATTAAAAAATTTAGAAGTTAAAAATTAAATCTCAAACTCCTAGCTTCTCCAATATCTAACCATCCCCTCCTACTGACTCGGGAGATAGTCCTGTATCCAAGGAACAAGCTCCTCCGAAGTGTCTCATTGGTGCTCGAGCCATCCTCTATGGAGCTTGATCTTGTAGCTCCAATACAACTCTTCAGTCTTTTTCAGTTGGGCATCTCAAGCCCTCTCATTGGAAAGTCATACCTTCTCTACACAAAGTTATCAAAAGTCAATTATAAAATTATTCTAATCAAACATAGTGTAAATATATAAAATGCATAAATATAATTGAGATACACTTATCCATATCTCTTCCCATACCCAATTTCTGATAGTAGTATCCCTCAATTGTCAGTCTGTGGGTACTACCAAAATAATGTCAGACCATCTCATAAGCACTCTAAAAAAAATTACATCTCCCACATGATCTTCCTTATTGGCCTTCCCTTTACATCATAGTGCACCATCACCTGATGTTGGCGGTTCTACAAATGCAGCATGCATGTGGGATCGCAAAATAATCTTTTGGATGATGCATCTATAATGAAAATATATTATGCAAATATATAAGTATACAAATACTATATAAAAAATAAATAAATAACATAATATAAACATAGACTTACTGGCCATGGAATCGTGCGATATGAATGCTAGTGGAGATGCATCGATGGGTGGAGTATGTATCGGAGATATGGTTGACGGTGGAGGCTCAGATGTCGGTGGAGTAGATATTGGTGGAGGAGTAAATATTAGTGATCCCTCGACAGTCGATACGGATGTGGATGGAGTATGCTCCGACTACAACTTAGATGCGAAGCTCCGCGTAGCCTATTGAGGGGTGGAGGTGAAAGCTAGATGGCATTTTGGTGCTATTATGACCTGCAATGTTAATGAATATTAACCAATATAACATGTTGAATAATAATATTAGTAAAGCATCAATAAATAAACTCTAATATTTATACCAGAATGTTGAAGTCATCATCTATTGGTGAGGGTGAGGATTCTCTTAGCGATCGACACAGCTCACGACCGCCGACACGGCCCAGAACCCATTGATTGAGATTTTTTTATCGACTGGTATAGCCCAAAGGCTATCCATGGCTGCCAACACAGCACGGCCTAAGGCTACTGACATGGTTCAAGGTCGTCCACAGCCACCGATATGGTGCGGCCTAAGACCACCGATACGACACAGCCCAGGGCCGTCCACGACTGCCGACACAGCACGGCCCGACCCAAAACCCACTGGCATAGTTTAGAATCAGCTGATAGGAGTTCTTTTATCTGCTGGCACGATCCACGATCGATGGATAATTATAATTTTTATAATAAATATTTATAATATTTATTATAAAAATATATATATATTATTATAAATATATAAATAATAAATAAATAGTACTGTAAAATTAAAATAAAATATACCTACGACTATAGAGAGAAGGTCACACAGAGAGCTCCAATGGTCGCCGACAGCGGCGTTAGAGGAAGATGATGGTGCTAGAGATCACTTACGAAACAAAAGAGACAGTGAGTTAGAAAGAGAGAAGAGAGAGAAAGAGAAAGAGAAAAAAGAGATAGAAAAAGGGAAGAGAGAGAGGGTGAGAGATAGATAGAAAGAGAGAAGAGAGAGAAAGAGAGAGATAGAGCAGAAAGGGTGGTCGGGCTGAGGTAAGAGAGAAGGAAGGAGGTAGGTCAAGCGGGCCGAGGGAAGAGAGGAGAGAAAGAGAGATATATAGTAGGGAGGGGGGGTCGAGCCGAGGGAAGAGAAGAGGTGGTGGAGTCGGCAGTCGGACTGGTCGGGGAAGAAGGGAGAGGAGGGGGGTTGGGTCGAGGGAAGAGAGGAGAGAAAGAGAGAGAGCAGGGAGGGGGTCGGGCCGAGGAAAGAGAGGAGGTGGTGGAGCCAACGGCTAGACCGACCGAAGAAGGGGGAGGAGGGGTGTCGGGTCGAGGGAAGAGAGGAGAGAAAGAGAGAGAGAGCAGGGAGGGGGTCGAGTTGAGGGAAGAGAGAAGGTGGCAGAGCTGGTGATTGGGCCAGTTGGAAAAGAAGGGGGAGGAGGGGGGTCGGGTCGAGGGAAGAGAGGAGAGAAAGAGAGAGAGAGCGAGAGGGATGGGGGGTCGGGCCAAGGAAGAGAAGAGATGACAGAGTTGGCGGCAGGCAGGCCAAGAAAGAAGGGAGAGGAGGGGGTCGGGTGGAGGGAAGAGAGGAGGTGGCGGAGCCGATAGTCAGATCTATTGAGAAAGAAGGGGGAGGCGGGGGAGGTGGCGGAGCTGGCGGGAGAGGATATGGTGTCGGACAGGGAAGGAAATGAAGGGAGGGTCTCACCGACGGTAGAGAGGGGGGAGAGAGATCGAAGAGAAAAATGAAATGAAGGTGGAATTTGAAAAAAAAAATCTACCTATGACAGCAATTTTCAAATTACTGCCATATATCTAAGACAGTAGTTACTGAAAATCATTATCATAGGTGTATGGTAGTGATTAGAAAACCGCTGTCATAGATCTATGACAGTGGTTTTTCTTAACCACTGTCATATGTTAGAAATCAATTTTTTTTTCTAAATTTTATATAATTCTAAAATTTAATGTCCATCTTCATTGTTCATTATCTAAATAATTATTATTAGAGTGTCATCATAAAAGGCCACTTTAATCTGATAGCCCTAGTTTCATCGATCGATAAAATTCGATTTCGACAACTATGAATGATAGTGTGATGATCTAATAGATGAAGATCATCGATGGATCTAAAAATCTACAATGATGATCTCGATGATGTTTGTAGCATATTGTTAAAGTTTTACTTTAATCGAATATCATTATTATGGTCAATTTAGTACAGGATGATTTTTATCATTAAATGAAAAATAAGTGATCAAAGGATCAAATGGCATTCGATTATAAGATAATTTTTTAGATAAATGATCTTGGCTACTACTTTAATCATTTTTATGATGGTGATCGTAAAATTTAAATCATGGATCTAAGAACGATCCAAAACTATACGTCGCTCGATACCAGTTCTAAAAGTTCTTTGGTACTTATGCTTGTGCCTTTGCAAGATCTATTTAACGTGAATAATTCATATAAAAATGATTTAAATTTTATGATTACCATCATAAAAATGATTAAACTAGTAGTCAAGATTATTTAACTAAAAATTATCTCATAATCTGACGTAGTTTGGCCTTTTGAACACTTATTTCTCATTTAACAGCTGAAATCATTCTATACTAAATTGACCATGATAACGATATCTGATTGAGGTAAAACTTTGATAATATGCTATAAATATCATTGAGATCATCATTACAAATTTTTGGATCCATCGATGGTCTTCATCTTTTAGATCATCATGCCGTCGTTTGTGATCGTCGAAATCAAATTTTACTGATTGATGAAGCTGGGGCTATCGAATTGAGATGGTCTTTTGTGATGATACTCTAATGATAATTATTTAGAAAATGAACTATGAAGATGGGTATTAAATTTTAAAATTATATAATATTTAGAGAAAAAATATGAAAAGAAGCTATGGCAGCAGTTATACACAATCGCTACAATATATTGAGCCTACGACAGTAGTTACACTAAACCGCTATAATAAGTTGGACCTATAGCAGTAGTTATAGATAATCGCTGCTATACGTCCAATCTATGGCAACGATTCAGTCAACCACTACCATATATCGCATCTATTACGGTGATTATCCTAAACCGCTATTATAGGTTTGACCTAGTGTAGTGGTTCTGTATAACCTCTGCTATAGATTGAAACTATAGTGGTGGTTAGCATAAACCGCTATCATAGGTCAGACCTATAGCAGCAGTTTATGTTAACCACTACCGTAGGTCCTATTGCAGTGATTTTTGAAACCGCTGCCATAGTATGCACTGCCGTAGCTTTTTTTCTATAGTAGTGCATATCTCTAATTTTTTTTTTACTCGAGGATGAGTAAAACTAAAGTTAGAGGGTATGATAATTATTATAAATTATTAAAAATAGTATTAAATTAAATATTAGTTAATATTTATTTAAAATAAATTAATATTTTATAAAAAAGTTTATCGATGCAAAGAGTTTGATTTATGAGTTTTAACAAAATAAATTTTACTCAAATCAGAGCTAAAATGAAAAAGATATGAAGTCTAGAAGTTTAAAATAAAAGAAAATAAAGGTTGATGCATGGTGGACCGACCGACCGATCTACGAAACCAGGCATGGACTGCCCAGCTCAACAAGCATGGCGAATCGGTGTGTGACATGTAGTGGACCTGAACTACTAAGGGGTTTACAAAAAAATCCACGTGGAGTATAGGGGCATTTTGGTCTTTCTATCAGGCACGACAAGTTCTAGTGGGTTGTGGTCTTGGATAGGCTCAGTCCAGGTGGTCCACGAAACTAGTGATACACGATCCGATGGTCCTCAGCATAGCTGGTGAAGATTTGATGGCAAGGATTAATTCTAGTTTTGATTATGATTACCCAACCTTCCTGAGCGCGATCGAATGGCCAAAAACACTCTTGGGATGATCCGACAGCCCAGAATCAATCTAGGCGATAATATAAGGCTGATGCGGTGGATTTTGATGAAATCTAGGGCATTTAATCAAGATCTAATGGTCAGAATTTTAACAGACAAGAATAATTCAAGTTAAACTTCAATTTGTGTCCAACAAGGACTCAAAAATCTAATTTTTTCTCGATTTAAGGCCCTATTATGTAAAACCTGAATAGAGAGTCCCTATGAGGGAAATTAGTCCTCTAAATCTCTTTCTTTTCTCTCTCTCTCTCTCTCTCTCTCTCTCTCTCTCTCTCTCTTTTCTTCTTTCTTCTTTCTTTCTTCTTTCTTTTTCTTTTCTTTTTATTTATCTGATCTGAAGATGCTAGGAGGCAGAGAATTTTAAATCATAAGTAGCTAAAGATTGAAATTCTAGGATAAAGATGAAGTCTTCGAGCATAGATTATATATTTTTTTTTATATTTTTTTATATAAAAAATAAAATGTTCTCTTATCCAATCTTAAATTTTATCCTTCATACATAAGATCTAATATTAACATATTTATTATTGATTGATATTTAAATAGACTATATTTATGGAGATGGGTTGTAATAAGAAGATACAGTTTATGCTTGATTTAATAGTTAATATTAGAGAAAATTAGTAAAAGCTATGTTACCAATTTTTAAGAATTAAAGTATTGAATAATTTATGATTTCATAAAGATGGATCATTATCAAGAGATATAATTCATGCTCTAAGAAAATAAATTATAATCATAACTAAATTCTTAAGAATAATAAATTTTTATATTAAAAAGAATTACCACAATCATGTTAGAGATGGATTCAAAATTTTAGAATATTTTTAATTAATCTTAAAATATTAATTAATTAAGTAGTTGCTTTCTTTTAATTTACTAAATTATAATTAATTTACTTATTTAATTTTTATTTTAAAAAATAATTTTATTTTTAATTAAATTGAATATAACTCAATCTTCAATCTTCGAGGAAATCGACACCCGACTCACCACTGTCTTACTTAATATTGAAATCAAGCTTAATTTTTATTTGATGCTGTAACGATAAGCAATCAACTGAGATGATAGTCAAATTTTTATTTCTTATAGTGCGAGGATATTATTTTTGATTAAGAGAATGCCATCCACGTATAAGATAAAAAATACTACTATCGGGCCATTTGTCCACTTATAAATGTAGGACTCTTCTTCATTCTTAATGAAGCCATACATTTTGATCATCTTATCAAAATGCATGTTCCAACTTTGAGATGCTTGCTGCAATCCATAAATGGATCTCTAAAGCTTGCATACCTTAAATTCATCTATGGATGTAAACCCCTCAGGTTGTATCTGATAAGTATCATAAATTTATCAATAAAAATATTAATTTATTAATTAATTTATATTAATTTTTAAAAATTAATGATCAATTTATTTATATTTTTTAAAAAAATTAATATTTTTATTAATTAAAAAATTAATTAAAAAATAATAAAAATTTAAAAATAAAATTTTATCATCAATAGAAAGAGCTCATTTTTTTGATCATAATAAAATAAGTTTTGAGCAAAATGGAGCTAAAACGGAGAAGATATGAATTTTTAAAGAAATAAAATAAATAAAAATTAAATGAAAAATAACATACGGCTCAACTGGCTCAAGCCGCCGTGCCATATCAGCTGGTGCATCAAAATGCGTCAAGCTAAGCTAACAAAGCCAGTGTGCTAAGCTAGCCATGCTAGCCGACTCAGTCATGGAAGCCATCAGTTGGTCCACGATCCAGGCATGGACTACCAGCTCAGCAGAAACCAGCGAATCACGGAGTGACACGTGGTGGACCTAGACCCTTAAAGGGTTCACAAAAAATCTATCATGGCTCACAGAGCATTTTAGACTTTTCACTCGACAGCAGAAGGTGCTGATTCATTATGGTGTGCAGTGCAGTCGGTCCATGCGGTCTATGGAAATGGTAATTATGCGATCGTGCGACACTGGTTGCTTGCGGTCATGATCGGATGGTAGAAAAAATTTTCTACTTCAGGCTTCATGCAGATCGCCATCCAATGGTAGTGCTCGATCCAAGGGATGATACAATGGCGGAGAGAGCACACGACGGTGATTAGAACTCCCAACGCACGATCAGCGCTTAGATTTTCTCCATCAATGCATGATCAACGGTCAAAATTTAATCCAACCTGATCTGGGCAGATACGCATCCAATTTTGGCATTTTTTGGACCGTTTGATCCATATCTAACAGCTAGATTTTATCCAAGCAATAGAATTCATCTAGGACTCCTTTTTAATCTAATTTTCACTTGAATTTCTCCATATTTTGATGATCAAAGACCTCTTTAGTCCCATATTGCCTTCAGAAAAAGTCTCCAGTCCTCCTAACTCTATAAATAAGACCCCAACCTTTCAGAATAGAGAATCTTCGATCAAGATGAAGCTTTGGTATAGGATGAAGCTGAGCTTTGAATTAAAGGCTGCTTCAAAACAATGGATGTCGAGAAGAAGAGTTGGGCTTCTACACCATCTTTTTGCCAATGCCGATCCAAGATCAAAGATTCAGCCTATTTTAATTTCTTTTTTTTAATGTATTTAAATTATAAACTTTTTAATTAATACAATATTTATTTTCATGTTCTTTAATTTCATACTTTTTATTTTTATTGTAATTTAATTATTACTTTTTATTTTATTGTAAGTAGATGCTAAGATCTAACTAGTAGATCTTAGTACCAAGTTTAAATTTCTATATCTTTTAATTTTCACCTTTTATTTTTTGACTTCACTTTTGATTTCGAAACTCTTTTCAAATCTTTTTCTTTAAAAAAATTAAATATTTCAAAACTAAAACACTACCTTTCCTATGGATTCGATCCAACTCACTACTAGCTATGTATTTTTAATTATTTTAAGAAGTTGGATTAAACTGATAAACATGGTGTCTTAACGATAACATCACGATCTTATCAAATTTTTGGCACCATTATCGGAAAAGGCACGGACATTAAATTTTTGATCTCTTTAATTTTTTTATAAATAAATTATAAATAAAATTTTTATTTTCTTATAAATATTGCTTGCTAATTTTTTTTAATTTTGCATAAAAAGATGTAAAAGAACAAAAAAAACTAGGGCAAGGAACAAATCATTCAGTTTTGCTTGATGAGATCAATCCTAATCTTAGTCTTCTTTCTTATTTATTTATTTATTTTATTTTTAAATTAATTTAAAAATAATATCCATTTAAACCTAATTAAAAGCTCCATGATAAGATTAGAAACTCTAACTATTTAGAGCATGCATCATATTAGTTTTAGTTTTATTTTTATTTTTTCTGATGATTGCTGAAGGCATGGTAAGCCTTTCAGAATTCAATTAGTTGCAAGCATCTAGTTTAAATTACATAGAACCCTTTGATTAAAAATTTTTTATGTATATTCATATTAAACCAAATTAAGGGCACAACCCAATTAAACAAGATAAGGTGAAAATTTGATCATCCTTTCTTGGCCTACAAACAATTAACTAGCATCCTGCATTGACCTAAGTCTTTAATTTTAAAATCAATTAGACATCAGTCCGAGGAGCTCGAGCTCAATAGGATAAGGAATCCTAAGAGTTGAACCAGGTTAGGATTAGTCAATTTGACTGGTGTCTAGAAAAGTGGTTTAAAGACGACTAGGTTCGAAGGAAGGTGGTTTCTAATTGATTCTGTTAGCTTACCTGACCAAGCATAATTGGTGTCCAAGGCAAGCAACGAGGGGACTCCCACCGACCTTATACTTACCTGGCCAGTTGATTGGCTGATCCTATACTTAGAGTGCTCGAAGGCTGACTTGGAGCAGTTAGGAGCTGTCAAGGTCTAGGCTGATCTTAGGTTTGGATTAATTTATTTGAAACTTGTTTGAAAATAAAAATTTTTACTTTAGATATTTTCAATCTCTATTATCCTAACATAAGGTTGCCTTAGCATAATGGAAAGTTATGTTGCATGGTTGTCCTAGGGTATGAAAAGATTGAATTAACTTAAAATTTTAAAAAAAAAATTAAAAAAATAACAAAAAATAAAAAAAAAGATTTAGGACATTGAGAATATAGTGAATTCTCCAACATCCATGTAGAAAGGATTTCAGGTCGACTAGTCCAAATGGATTTAGTTTCTATTTCAGATTCTACAACATCGACATCTACAATGGATTTAGCAAATCATCCTCAGCCTCAAACCCTTAAGGATTTATGTTATCCAGTTGATTCCGTCCAATCCTCTTGCATCAGGTTGTCCCAACCCACAGCAAACAACTTTGAAATTAAACATCAAATCATTAACATGCTTCCAAAATTTACGGGAATAGAGGATACATATATATTCATTAGAGAATTTGAAGAGATTTGTGCAACCATGAAACTACAACAATTGTTAGAGGATGAAATTAAACTAAGATTAATCAATTTTGCCCTTAAGGATAATGCCAAAAAGTGGTTTTATAGTCTTCCAAATCAATCTATCATGATCTGGAAGGGCTTTGTGAGAATATTCTTAAAAAAATATTTTTTTCATCATAAAATAGCTAGAATTAGAAATGAAATAAACCAATTCTATCAACTAGCTAGTGAATCATTTTGGAAATACTTCGATCGATTCAAGAACCTCTTGACCCAATGCCCACATCATGGAATAGAAACTTGGAGGCTATGCCAAATAATTTATGAAGGGTTAAATTCAAATTCTTGAACAATGCTAGAGTCCATGTGCTAGGGATAATTTATGTACAAAGAACCAAATGAAGCTTGGCAATTTCTAAAAGACTTAGTTGAGAAAAGCTTACAATGAAAAATAACTAGGAAACCAAAAAAATTCACACCTTCAAGAGGTGGAATATACCAAATTCAAATCTTCCTAACTGCAGAAGCCAAAATTGCAACTTTGACACGTAGGTTAGAGGCCTTAGAACTTCAGAGACCAACCAGTGTGAACCAAGTGTCTGCACTCATGTGCAATGGGTGCAATGCACCAGACCATGTCCTTGAGGAATATCCCCTCCCAATGAACTAATTAAATAATGGATGTACACAAGTGAATGTCACATATTAGAGACCGTTGAACAATCCCTATGCACCCACTTATAACCCAAGTTGGAGGAATTATCCAAATTTTTTATAGTCACAAAAACCAAATATAGGCGGTCCAAGTTTCAATCAGCAGAACCTAAGGCCTAATCCTGTGATAAACACCCTGCCACCACCAGGCTTTAATATTAATGAAAAGAAACTTAGTTCTTTAGAGAAAAGCCTAGAAGCCCTAGCCAAATCTAATGTTGACACCAATGCCACCTTAAGTAATTTCATGCAAACTACGGGCCAAATTCTGAATTCAAATTCTCAAGTCATAGCCCCCTTGGAAATGTAAGTGAGTCAGCTAGCATCTACTATAAGTGAACGTGAACAAGGTAGGCTACCTAGCCAACCTGAGCCCAACCTAAGGAATCAAAATGGTAGACCATCCCAAGAAAATTAGGTTAATTAAGTTAATGCTATTCATTCCTTGAGATCAGAAAAATAAGTGGATAATAAGGTAAATACACCTGATACTAGAGAAGACTTAAGTGCTGAGTCTGTTGAGCCACCCAATGAATAATCTACCTTACAAACTCAAGCTCCTGAAATTGATAGCGCACCAAACCAGATGCCCACAATCTCTAGAGCTCCTTTTCTGAATTGATTAAGGTCTAATAAATAGACAAAATGTTAGAGGTATTTAAGCAAGTTCAAATAAACATTTCTCTACTAGACATGATCCAACAAGTTTTGACTTATGCCAAATTCTTAAAAGATCTTTGCACCAAGAAAAAGATGACTAATGTACCAAAGAGAGCTTTCTTAGCAGCAAGTGTGAGTTCATATTTGTTAAGTCATATGCCTATAAAGTACAAGGATCCACGGTCTCCAACAATTTCATGTGTCATAGGGGAAACCCACATTGAGAAGGCGTAACTTGATTTAGGGGCTAATGTAAATATTTTGCCCTATTCAGTTTATGAGCAATTAGGATTGGGAAAGCTTCAGCCAACAGGGATCACATTATAATTAGCAGACTAATCTTTTAGGATCCCCAAGGGAATGGTAGAAGATGTTTTGATTAAGGTTGGAAATTTTATCTTTCCAATTGATTATGTCATTTTGGAGACTGAGCCAATATCAAATCTTAAGGATCAAATCCTAGTGATTTTAGGAAGACCATTCCTTGCTACTACTAATACTGAAATCAATTGTCAGAATGGACTTATGAAACTATCTTTTGGAAACATGACTATCGAGCTGAATATTTTTAATTTGGAACAAGAATCTACCAAGCATGCTAATGTAAGTGTAGTCTAAGATGAAATTTATGAACCTATAGACATTAGCGATGAGAAAGTCGATCTTGAATCTAGTATCTGGCCAATCCATGAATATGAGAACCTAGATAAAATACTTGGAGATAATAAAAATGGTCAGAAATGGGAGCCTCCACTGAACCACTCATAGAAATGACTAAACCATTACCTGAGTCATCAAAAGAAGAGGCACCCAAAGTAGAGTTGAAACCCCTCCCCGAGTACCTCAAGTATGTATATTTAAGTCTAGAGAAAATCTTATCTATAATTATTTCATCAGACCTAAATTCTAACTAAGAGGAGAAATTATTAGCGGTCTTAAGAGAAAATTGAGAAGCAATAGGCTGGATCATGGCAGACATTAAAGGAATAAGCCCTTCCATAGTTCAACATAGGATATACCTAGAGGAAGAGGCTAAACCAACTCGAGATGCCTAAAGAAGATTGAACCCAACCATGAAGGATGTAGTCAAAAAGGAAATTCTAAAGTTGTTGGATAATGGAATTATTTATCCCATTTCTGATAGTTCGTGGGTAAGCCCTGTACATGTGGTACCAAAGAAATCTAGGATAACAGTAGTCCAGAATGAAGCTAATGAACTTATCCCAACTAGGACCCAAATGGGGTGGAGGGTCTGTATAGATTATAGAAAATTGAATGCAGCTACAAGAAAAGATCACTTTTCTTTGCCATTTATTGATCAAATATTGGAAAAGTTAGCCGAACAATAATTTTACTATTTTCTAGATGGATACTTTGGTTATAATCAGATCCCCATAGCCCTTGAAGATCAGAAAAAGATCACATTCACCTACCCATTTGGAACCTTTGCTTATGGGCGTATGTTCTTTGGACTATGTAATGCTCCAGCAACCTTTCAGAGATGTATGATCAGCATGTTTTCTGATATGATTGAATGATTTCTAAAAATTTTTATGGATGACTTTTCTATCTTTGGACCTAGCTTCTCTGAATGCTTAAACCATCTAAGACTTGTTTTAGAAAGATGTAAGAAGAAGCATTTAGTTTTTAATTGGAAAAAATGTCAATTCATGGTCAGAGAAGGTATAGTTCTTGGCCATGTAATTTCAAAGAAAGGAATAGAAGTTGACAAGGCCAAAGTTGACCTGATTGCAAGTCTTCCACCACCCAAGACTATTAAAGAAATTCGTTCATTTTTAGGACATGTTGGATTTTATAGAAGGTTCATATCTGATTTTAGCAAAGTGGCTCGCCCTTTGACAAACTTATTAGCAAAAGAAGCAAAATTTAAGTTTACTTTTAAGTGCCTTGAGCCTTTTGAATTCCTTAAAAAGGCACTCATTTCTGCCCCCATCATTCATCCACCTATCTGGATCGAACCTTTTGAGCTCATGTGCGATGCATCTGATCATGCTGTAGGTGCAGTCTTAGATCAAAAAATCAACAAGCTGCCAAGAGTTATTTATTATGCAAGCAAAATATTAAATGATGCACAACTTAATTACACCACCATGAAGAAGGAATTCTTAGCTATTGTCTTTGCCCTAAAAAAAATTAGATCCTATTTGGTTGGATCTCATATTATTGTCTATACTGATCACTTAGCCATTAGACATCTCCTAGCAAAGAAAGATGCTAAGGCACGTTTAATTCGATGGATCTTGCTCCTTCAAGAATTTGACCTAGAAATTAAGGACAAGAAAGGGACAAATGTAGTTGCTGATCACTTGTCCCGAATCATAGTTGCGCCATTTAACGAACCACTTGTTAATGAGTATTTTTCAGATGAACAACTCATGTCGGTGTCCACTAAGCCTTGGTATACAGATATTATGAATTATTTAGCCATTGGTAAAGTGCCTTCTCATTAGACTAGTCAGGATAAACATAAATTTTTTTTCCAAGTAAAGTATTTCATTTGGGATGATCCATATTTGTTTAAATAGTATCCTAATCAGATCATTAGGAGGTGTGTCCGTGATAATGAGGTTAAAAGTATTCTATCATTTTGTCATGACCAAGCATGTGGTGATCATTTCGCATCTAAGAAGACTGCTGCCAAAGTACTTCAATGTAGATTTTTTTGGTCTAATTTATTTAAGGATGCACATGTGTACTGTAAAAGTTATGATCGATGCCAACAAATGGATTGGATTACAAAGAGAGATATGATGCCACTCAATCCAATCTTGGTAGTTGAAATTTTTGATGTCTGGGGAGTTGATTTTATGGGATCATTTCTAAATTCCTTCGAAAATGAGTATATCTTAGTGGCTGTTGATTATGTTTTCAAGTGGATAGAAGCTATGCCATGTAAGTCCAATGATAGCAAAGTGGTCAATAAATTTTTTAAGAAAAATATTCTCTCTCGCTTTGGTACTCCTAGAGCAATCATTAGTGATCGGAGAATACATTTTTGCAATCATCTCTTTACTGCATTAATGAAGAAATATATTGTTACCCATAAGTTATCCATACCATATCATCCTCAGACTAGTGGGCAAGTTGAAGTGTCCAATAGACAAATCAAACAAATCTTGGAGAAAACTGTTAATGCCAATAGGAAGGATTGGTCTGTGAAATTAGTTGATGTACTTTGGGCTTACCGCACTGCCTACAACACCAACTTAGGAATGTCTTCTTATAGGATTGTGTTTGAAAAACCATGTCACTTGCCTATTGAGTTAGAACATAAAGCCATGTGGGTAATAAAGAAATTAAAACCTAGATGTAGTCGAAAACCATAGGAAGCTTCAGATCAATGAATTAGAAGAACTGAGAAATGAAGCTTACGAAGATGCAAAGATATACAAGGAACAGATGAAAGTATTTCATGATCAAGCAATTCATAAAAAATCTTTTACTCCTGGATAAAAAGTTCTTTTGTATAATTCAAGGTTACATCTTTTTTCTGAAAAGCTTAGGTCTAGATGGACAGGACCTTTCTTTGTTAAAGAACTTTTCCCATATGGTGCTGTAGAGATTGAAAACCCAAGCAATGGTGTTGTTTTTAAAGTTAATGGTCAACCATTGAAACCATTCTTGGAATTACCCATAGAATCTATGGAGGAAGCCATGGTTCTTTATGAACCAACATATCTCGATTAGTCTGTTATCACTGTTTAGTCTAACTGAAGACTTTAAACTTGGTGCTCCTGGGAGGCAACCCAGCTTCTTTCTTTCTAATTAGTTTTCTTTTTAGCATTATCAGATCAAATAAGCTCCATTGAATAAGTTGGAAGGAGAGTTTAAATTTTCAAAGGCATGTGCTGGACCAAAAATATAGTCAGGTGTATTCTTTTATATTCTTTATTACATCCTTTATTCTCCATTGAGGACAATATCGATTAAGTTTGGAGGGGGAGAAAAATAAAAATTTTAAAATTTTAAGTTCTCAAAAAAGTTAGTATTTAGTATTTAGACACTTGATTATACTTAAGCATTGAATTAAACTAAGCATTTTTAAAAGAAAATTGATGCACAGATTAGAGAATCTGTGAGATATTGAGGAATCAAGTATTAAGAAAATTCAATAAAGAGTTAAAGTCTAGAACATAAAATTTTTTTTTTTGAGCATTTCTAATTTTTTCTACTAGCATCAAAGAAAAGTCTACTTTTTATAGTTTTTGTGTAGGATAACTATACATTTCTTCATATAAAAATTTTTTTAAAATAGTTTCCAGGTACTTCTTACTAAGTAACTGGGCCTCTTTGCCTAAGCAAGTATTGAGTTTTGCGTCAAAAGATGGGAAGGATAAAGAAGCTCATTGTAAAGCTAGTCTTAACTCATAGCCTGTTTGATTCGAGCTAGTAAGCCTGAGAGGTATTCTATGCCTAGTGCCTTAAAGTCAACTAGTTTAGGAGTCATTGGTCCAAGACTCGCAATATGGATCAAATAAAAAGCTTAAGAAATTTAGACACTCAATAGTGATACAACATTAAAAAAAAATATTAATTTTCCATTGAGTAATCGGGTCCCATTGCCTAAGTAAATAATGATATTTGCATCAAAAAGTGGGCAATGTAAAAATAAAAATCAATAAATGAAAGGCGGAAGTAGCAATATACTTGCCTGTATAAAAGTTTAGATAAATTAGAGATAAAGGTAAGATAATTTAGAAAAATTTAAAAAATTTAATATTTTTTACTTAATTTTTTTATTGATAAGTATTAATACTCTAATGATATACTTTACTGAATATCAATGGCTATTTTAAAAACTGCTTAGGTAAAATTTGAAACTCTAAAGTTAAAAGATATTTAAAACTAAATTCTTTCTTTACTCGAGGACGAGCAAAGCTTAAGTTGAAGGGTATGATAAGTATCATAAATTCATCAATAAAAATATTAATTTATTAATTAATTTATATTAATTTTTAAAAATTAATGATCAATTTATATATATTTATGAGAAATTAATATTTTTATTAATTAAAAAATTAATTAAAAAATAATAAAAATTAAAAATAAAATTTTATTATCAATGGAAAGAGCTTATTTTTTTTATCATAATGAAATAAGTTTTGAGCAAAATAGAGCTAAAACGGAGAAGATATGAATTTTTGAAAAAATAAAATAAATAAAAATTAAATAAAAAATAACATATGGCTCAGTCGGCTCAAGTCGCCACGCCATATCAACTGGCGCATGCAAACGCACCAAGCCAAGCTGATAAAGCTAGCACGCCAAGCCAGCCACGCTAGCCGATTAAGCTGTGGAAGCCGTCAGTCGGTCCACGATCCAGGCGTGGACCGCTAGCTCAACAGAAACCGACGAATCATGGAGCGACATGTGGTGGATCTAGACCCTTAAAGAGTTCATAAAAAATCTATCGCAGCTCATAGAGCATTTTATACTTTTCAGTCGATGACAGGAGGCACAGATTCATTGTGGTGTGCGGTGCAGCCGGTCCACACGATCCTTGAAAATAGTAATTGCGCGATCGTGCAACTCTAGTTGCTTGCGGTCAAGATCGGACGATGAAGAAAATTTTCTACTTCAGGCTTCACGCGGATCACCATCCAATGGTAGCACTTGATCCAGGGGATGATCCGATGGCGGAGAGATCACCCAGCAGTGATCAGGACTCCCAACATGCGATCAGCAGCCAAATTTTCTCCATCAACGCATGATCAATGACTAAAATTTAATCCAACCTTATCTAGATCGATATGCATCCAATTTTGGCATTTTTTGGACCGTTTGATCCATATCTGACGGCCAGATTTCATCCAAGCAACAGAATTCGTCCAGGACTCCTTTTTAATCCAATTTTCACTTGGATTTCTCCATATTTTGATGATCAAAGACCTTGTTAGTCCCACATTAACTCTAGAAAAGTCTTCAATCCTCCTAACTCTATAAATAAGACACCGACCTTCCAGAATAGAGAATCTTCGATCAAAATGAAGCTTTGGTATAGGGTGAAGCTAGGCTTTGAATTAGAGGCTAATTCAAAGCAACGGGTGCCGAGAAAAAGAGTTGGACTTCTACACTATCTTTCTGCCAATGCCGATCCAAGATTAGAGATTCAGCTTATTTTAATTTCTTTTTTTATAATGTATTTAAATTATAAACTTTTTAATTAATATAATATTTATTTTCATGTTCTTTAATTTCATGCTCTTTATTTTTGTTGTAATTTAATTTCTATACTTTAATTATTATTTTTTATTTTATTGCAAGTAGATGCCAAGATCTAACTAGTAGATCTTAGTACCAAGTTTAAATTTCTACATCTTTTAATTTTTGCCTTTTATTTTCCGACTTCACTTTTGATTTTAAAATTTTTTTCAAATTTTTTTCTTTAAAAAAATCAAAGATTTCAAAACTAAAATACTACCTTCCCTGTGGATTCGATCCGACTCACTGCTAGCTATGTATTTTTAATTATTTTAAGAAATTGAATTAAACTGATAAACACGGTATCTTAACGATAACATCGCGATCTTATCAGTATCATATACACCTCTTCAGTCCACTCTTCATTCAAGAAAGCTGTCTTCATATCCATCTACCAGATCTCATAGTTTAGATGGACAACTATTGCAAGCATTATCCGAATGAATTTGAGTATTACCATAGGAAAGAACGTCTTGTCATAGTCAATACCATAATGTTAATGATACCTCTTGACAACCAGACGGACTTTATAGATCTTCATCTTTTTATCTGCACCCCTCTTCCTCTTGAAGACCTACTTATACCTAATGGATTTAATCCTTTTAGGTAGGTCAACCAATATCCGCACATCGTTGACCTTCATGGACTCTATCTCAGATTTCATGGCCTCAAGCCATTTCTCGGAATCAGATCTCTGCATTGCATCCATATAGGTGATTAGATTCTTATCATTCTCATCGAGTTCGATACGATCACCATTCTAGACTAAGAAATCATAGTATCTATCTAGCTGACGCGGTATTCTACCAGATCACCTTAATAGTGTAGGTATATTAGACTCCAAATTTAATTTAATCAAATCTAGTTCTAGTTCAGCAATTGATATCAATTTTTTTACTTGCTGAACTTTCTTAAGTTCAACCTTAGAGGCAATAGTTTCTTCACTAAGGAACTTCTTTTTTAAAAAAAATTGCCTTGAGGCTACCAAACACCTTTTGTTCATCAGCACAGTAGAAAATAAATTCTTTGGTTTCTTTTTGATACTCTATGAATGTACACTTATTAGACCTAGGTCTAAGTTTATCTATGATTAATCATTTCACGTAAGTCGGCACCCCCAGATCCTAAGGTGTCAAAGTATTGGCTTACTTTCTATCCATATCTCATATAGAGTTTTAACCACAGACATACTTGAAACTCTATTTAGAAAATAGCTTGTCGATTTGAGTGTATAGCTCTAGAAGGATATCGACAAGCTGGTAAAACCTATCATGGATCAGGTCATATCTAATAAAGTTCGATTCCTATATTTAGGCACACCATTATGCTATGGTATTCTTGGAGGAGTCCATTGGGAGAGAATTTTATTCTCTCCTTGATATATGAGAAACTCACCAGAGAGGTATTCACCTTCTCGATCAGATCAAAGAGTTTTAATATTTTTTTTAGTTTATTTTTTTATTTTATTTCAAAATTATTTGAATATTTTAAATAAATCTAATTTGTATTTCATCAGATAGACATATCTATATCTAGATAGATTATCTATAAAAGTGATGAAGTAAAAATATGCATCTTTAGCACTTATGCTCATAGTGAAGAAAAATCCTATTTTCTGGCATAGAATCATTCAGATCTAATTGGATCTAAAAAAATATTTTAAATTTTTTTTTCTAAGATCCTAATCAGATCTGAGACATCTCGAATCTGATCCTTTAAGATCTGATATTAAGATTAAAAATATAATTAAATCTAATTAATTTCATACCTTGTATTTTGGATAATTAGATTATCCTATGATGATCCTGATCTATCCTAAGATTCTGGAAGGAGCCATGCATGCACCTAGCCTCTACCAATCTACTTAGGTAGGATCTCGATGTCTTCTCCTCATGAATCTTTTCTCTAGATATCAGATCTAAATCTAATCTGAAAGTCCTTCAAATGAATTTTTGAAAGCAGCATGTCCGTCTCACGAACACCATCGCGTAGATGCTGAACTCTTCACAAATTTGATTGGATCTTCTTCTCAGATTTATTTCCAACCTTTGGCACATAGAAGAAGGGGAGAGAAAGGATTAGAGAGGGCATGGAAGATGGAAGGGGTGACAGCCTTTGGGTATCAAAATTATTTCTTTTTCATGAAGAGCTTTGGCACAAGGGTTCTTATACAAAAGCATATCACCAAGTTAGAGTCCCTCTTTGACCAAAATTCTTATTTATTCAATCATTGGGACTCCTAAACCTGATCTCCACAAAAATCCCTAGATCCCATCTAATTTTAATGCCAAAAATCAATCTAGAAGGTGGCAGCATGAGTAGATAAGGAAGAGTCCACTGCGCCTAGGACCCTTCCCTCAAAAGTTTGATCCAAATCAAACTCTTTCAAAACTCAATCTAGACACCTCCCAAAATCACAAAATTTGGTACACCCAATATATTACTTGTGCCCTATCATATATCTAAAAATTAGATCAAAATAAGTTTTAGAGAATTTTCTAGAAGTATCTGATTAGGTGACCCTCAATTCTCTCAAATAGGTCAACTTTTGACCTTAGTCCATTTGCACTATGAATGGATTTAATTTCTATAGTTAATCTGATCTGAACTTATTCCAATTAGATAAAAATAAATCTATTCAAAATACAAAAATGAGTCAAATCAAATTTGACTCAGTTGCGATGAATCAGAAAGATTATAGAAGGAGAAAGTCAGGCTCAATCGTGTGCTAGCACGATTACCTTGAACCTAATTGGATCTAATCTAAATCAATCAAATTAGATTAGCTCAATTGATGATATCCAGATCTAAACTCTTATTTGTATGATCCAGTTAGGTTTAATTTCATATGGTAATAAGACATGTCATGATTTCAATCATCGATATCATCGAAATAACTTTCGATGGACTAGAACTTTTCTAATTCATACAATTAGAATGATTGATCATCAAAATTATTCTAATTACTCTTAAAATCTACCTGTGACATCCAACAGTATATGGTGGCAATCCATTAGAACTAAAAATGAACCACTCGGTGTAGCTACTTGTGTGATTAGATTCTTCTATCTTGAAACCCGATAAGATTAGGGTTAAGGTGAACTTGTCAAACCCAATGTTAGTCATATGAATTAATCATTTGATTTGAGTCCAATGTGAAAATCCTAATAGAAACTCTTTCTATCGTCTTCACTCTGTCATGGACATAGACTTAAGAACTCATCTCATGATTATTATAGGGCTACTCATCTACCGAGGTAGATAGATTCTCTATTAGTGCAATCCAATTCCTACAATGAACATGCTATAACCAACATACACCTCAGGGTTCCGCATGGCTAGAAGATTGAGTTATAATATAGTCAAACTATAACACCCTTAAGATGAACTGTCGATGCACCTTAGGTCAAAGAATCAGATACACCACTACAGCATCGAGCTAGTCATCGATGAGAAGATAGACTTTCTTATGACTGCTCGAGGTGGGCACGCTCAGTGCCCTCATTATACTCTCGATCTGGTATCTCTACACCATAGACTTAAGATACATCTATCCTAAGAAAGTGATCATACACCAACCTTTCGGATCGATCACCATCCTCGTGATGATCCTACGGTCGGGAGCTATTTATGAGTTAATTATGAAAATTCATGTCTTAAATTTTCAACTCTTGAAAATATGAATTATCATTATCATTAACTCAAAGAATGTATCACAGATACTTTTAAATACATACTATGATAGAAAATAGTTTTTTTATTAATTTATAGTCAAAATTATAAAATTGCTCTTAGAAGTGTATTACAAGTGACAACCAATCTGACTTTTAGGGCACACATCTAACAAACTTCCACTTGACCTAAAGCCAATTGGATACAAATCTAAGTCCCATCTTCTTAAGGTGGGTTTCGATCTTCTGCTGGCTCAATGGCTTTGTCAACGGGTCAGCCATATTATCTACAGTGTCGACTCTCTTGACCTCGACCTATTCCTTCTTGAGGTAATCGTGGATGATATGATATTATCGCACGATGTGCTTGAATTTTTGGTGAGACCTCGGCTCCTTAGCTAGGACTATGGCGCCATTGTTATCGTAGTACAAAGAGATGACATCTAATGGCATCACTCTAAGCTCTATGATGAACTTTTTATACCATAATGCCTCCTTTGCAGCTTCCAATGCAGCGATGTACTCTACTTCCATGGTAGAATCTACTATCATAGTCTGCTTGGAACTCTTCCAGCTAATAGCACAACCATTGCACACAAATAGATTTTTAGATATCGACTTTCAATCATCTATATCAGATATAAAATTCGAGTCATATACCCATGGACCTGGAGTTCTCCATTACCAAAAATTAGAAACATATCCTTAGTCTTTCTCAAGTACTTAAGGATACATTTCACAAAAGTTCGGTACTCTTCATCTGGATTTGACTGATATCTACTCGTGACACTTATAGCATGGGCAATATTAGATCGTGTACATAGCATGGCATACATGAGGCTCCCTATTGCTGAAGCATAAGGAATCTTGCTCATGCGTTCAATTTTCTCAGGTATGCTAGGGCACATCTTCTTGGAGAGATGAATGCCATGTCGAAGGGCACTAAACCCCTCTTGAAGTTTTTCATGCTAAATCTCTTCAGCACCTCTTCTATGTATATTTTTTGTGAGAGATCTAGCATCCTATTCGGTCGATGTCTATAGACCTTAATTCTTAGAATAAAGGATGCCTCTCCTAGATCTTTCATAGAGAACTTCTTTGACAACCACATTTTGATCGTAGTCAACATGAGAATATCATTCCCAATTAGGAGGATGTCATCCACGTACAGTACGAGGAAGACAATAGCGCTCCCACTGACCTTTTTAAAAATACAGGGCTCCTTCTCATTCTTGATGAATCCAAATGATTTGATCATATTATTGATATGAGCATTCCAGCTTTGAGATACTTGCTTAAGTCCATATATGGATTTTTACAGCTTCATATCTTGTGATCATTATCACTGGATGTGAAATCTAGCAGTTGTTCCATATAGATATCTTCCTTAAGATATCCATTTAAGAACATCATTTTCATATCCATTTATCATATTTCATAATCAAAATAGACTACAATAGCAAGCAATATGTGGATGGATTTGAGCATGATTACTGACGAAAAAGTATCCTAATAATCAATGCCTTCGCACTGACTATATCCTTTCGCTACGAGCCTTGCTTTGAATGTCTCTACATTTCCATTGGCACATATCTTTCTCTTAAAAATTCATTTACACCCAATAGGTACTATACCTTCAGGTGGATCTACCAAGATCCAGACTTGGTTCGAACACATTGAGTCAATCTCTGACTTCATTGCCTCTAACTATTTTTTGGAGTTGATACCTAATATTGTTGCATCATAGGTTTTGGGACCATCATCATGAATTCCATTTTCTGTAAGGAACATTTCTTCTACATTTTTTGTATAGTACCTAAGTACCTTTCAAAAGGATGAAAAATTCTTTCTGATCTATGAGGTGGATGAGGTAGTGATTGGACTAGCTCAATCTAATTAAGTTTCATAATTTTCTTGGCTCGTGGCTCTTGGAAGACTTTCTCCTCGAGCCTAATCTATATTTCGATGCCATCATTTTGAATAAACTATTTTTTAAGAAAGATGACATGTCGACTCACAATCACATTATGATCTTCCGAAAGATAGAAAAAATATCCTAATGACTCTTTAGGATATCCAATAAATCAAGCTCTAAAGGATCTAGACTCTAATTTATCCGTCTGTTGTCTCTTGACATGGGTCGAATAACTCCAAATTCTGAGATGACTCAAATTTTAAGAAACCGCTGCTATAGATTACCTATGGCAGTGGTTATGTAATCACTGCTATAGATTAACTATAGTAGTGGTTACATAACTGCTGCTATAGGTCGATCTATTACAATGATTTATAAATTATTGCAATAGGCTATCTATGATAGCGGTTCAAACAACCGCTGCAACAACTGCTGCCATAGAGTTACGACGATGACTGCAGTAGCAGCAGTTAGAAAATCACTACCATAGCCTACGGCAGTGATTTTTTGGACTACAGTAGCGATTACGAACTGCTGCCATAGCCCTTTTTTGTAGTAGTATTTGCATAAATTAGATTTCTGATTAGATCCCTTACCATATCCAAAATATTAAGCTCAACCCATCCTCCAATCCTTAGCATCCAATGCTTAATAGATATGGTTGCATCTTTCTAGTGCAACTGAACCACTTTATCCAATCAAGAACAATCAACCGTAGGAAGGGCCCACACACTACAATGGTGGAAGATCTTAGACTTAATATTTTCTTAGAAAGATTTAATTTAGGTCTCTTTAAACTTGACTTGACTTAGTCATAATAATTATGACTAACCTAGTGGCGTGGGTTAGCTCAAATTGTTAGCCACCTCAAATCAGAACTGGATTGACACAAATAGCTAGGTAAGTGAAATCGGTAGAAGGGATATTCCATTAACTCGATAAGAATGCATTCAGATCGAGTAACTCCTAATTAAAAATCAATCGATCGTATCTGCCAGACTTACCTTAGACACCAAATTATCGAATCTGAATTAATTGAGTTAGCCTACAATCCAAGCTCGAACCATGGAGCCAAATTAGGTTTTGACTTGATCGAGTCACATCTCAATGTAATTCGATCTTGATCCAGACTTAATCCTATTAGGCTGGTTAAATCTAAACTTTCTTTGATCCCATCTAACCAACTCTTGATTTGGTTTGATCAACTGCTAGACCTAATTGAGCTACCTAAGTCCAAACATAATTTTATGAATATATCTTAGATCTAAAAATTTATAATTTTTAGATTTAATTAATTTTATAATCTTAATTCTTTATTAAATTTTGGATTCATGAATAAAATATATAATAAAATTCTAAGATTATAGGATCTAGAATTTTGTAAAAAAAAAGTTTTGATTTTTGATTAAGAACGAACATGCAGCACCTCTACACATCATAAGAACACCCCACCGAATGAAAGGAGAGGGTCTTTAAACCCTACTTTGTTCTTATGATCGGATGGCCAAGGAAAACGTCTTACTTAGAAATATAATTTTCTATTATAAAACTAGTTAGATCATATATCACATATAAAAAGATCTAACTAATACATGTCTTGCATACATCTCATGTATCATCAATATGCATACTTTCATATCTAAAATATCATATATTAAATCTAAAAAATAAAATTTTAAATTTAATCATATCAAAATTAAAACTATTCTAGACATCTTATAGAACTATTCTATAAATAGTCTAAGCATGCATCTTTCATATCTCATATGAAATAAAATAAAAATTAAAAATTTTATTTTTTATTTTTTAAATTTAATTATAATAATTATAATATTAAAAAAATAAAATTTAAATAGATCTAAAATTATATTTAATTAAATTAAATACATGATCATATTAGACTACACATAGAACTATTCTATACCTAGTCTAGTCATGCATCTCATACATATTAGATCTAAATAATTTAATTTTTTAATTTTAGATCTAATCATATCTGATGTGACATCTAAAATTTTTTAATATTAGATTATAAATAAATATAAAATTAGATCTAAGGTAGATCTGAATAACTGCTAATGCAGCTATGATACTAGTTGAAGAAAAATCCTGTTTTTCGACATAGGATCATTCAGATCTGATTGGATCTGAAGAAATATTTCAAAAATTTTTCTTCTAAGATTCTAATCAGATATGAGACATCTCAGATCTGATCCTTTAAGATTTGATATTAAGATTAAAAATAAAATTAAATCTAATTAATTTCATACCTTGTATTTTGGGTAATCATATTATCCTGTGATGATCTTGATATGTCCTAAGCTTCTAGAAGGAGCCACGCACGCATCCGACCTCTATCAATATCCACTCGGGCAGGATCTAGACGTTTTCTCCTCATGAATTTTTTTCCAAATATCATATCTAAATTTGATCTGAAAGTCCTTCAAAAGAATTTTTGAATGCAGCGTGTCCATCTTACGAACACCATCGCATAGATGCTGAACTCTTCACAAATTTGATTGGATCTTCTTCTTAGATTTATTTCCAACCTTTGGAACTTAGAAGAAGGGGAGAGAGAGGATCAAAGAGGGCATGGAAGATGGAAGGGGTGACAGCCTTTGGGTATCAAAATTATTTCTTTCTCATGAAGAGCCTTGGTGTAGGGGTTCTTATACAAAAGCATAGCACCAAGTTAGACTCTCTCTTTGACCAAAATCCTAATTTATTCAACCATTGAGACTATTGGACTTGATCTCCACAAAAAACCTCAGATCCTATCTAATTTTTTCACCAAATATTAATTTGGAAGGTGGCGGCATGAGTAGATAAGGAAGAGTCCACTGCGCCTAGGACTCTTCCCTCAAGAGTTTGATCCAAATCAAATTCTATCAAAACTTAGCCTAAACACCTCCAAAAATCATAAAATTTGGTACACCTAATGTATGACTCATTTTCTATCACATATCCAGAATTTAGATCAAAATAATTTCTAAAAAGTTTTTTAGAAGCATCTAATCAGGTGACTTTTAATTCTCACAAATAGGTTAACTTTTGACCTTAGTCCATTTGCACTATGAATGGATTTAAATTTTACAATTAATCTGACCTGAACTTATTCCAGTTAGAGAAAAATAAATCTATTCAAAATACAAGAATGAGTTAAATCAAATTTAACTTAGTTGCGATGAATCATAAAGATTATAGAATGAGAAAGTCAGGCTCAATCATGTGCTAGCACGATTACCTTGAACCTGATTGGACTAATCCAAATCAATCAAACTGGATTAGCTCAATTGATGAAATTTAGACCCAAACTCTTATTTATGTGATCCAATTAGATTCAATTCTCTATGGTAATAAGATATGTCATGATTTCTATCATTGACATCATCGAAACATCTTTCGATGGATCAGAACTTTTCTGATTCATACAATTAGAATAATTGATCATCAAAATCATTCTAATTGCTCCCAAAATTCACTAGTGATACCTATTAGTATATGGTGGCAATCTATCAGAATTGAAATTGAATCTCTCGGTATAGCTATCTATGTGATTGGGTTCTTCTATCTTGAGTTCCGACAGGATTAGGGTTAAGGTGAACTCATCAAACCCAATGTCCATCATATAAATTAATCATTCGATTCGAGTCCAATGTGAAAACCCTAATAGAAACACTTTCTATCATCTTCACTTTACCATGGCCATGGGTTTAAGAACTCAATCTCATGATTATCATAGGGCTACTCCTCATCTACTGAGGTAGATAGATCCTCTATTAGTGCAATCTAATTCCTACAATGAACATGCTATAGCCAACATACACCTCAAGATTCAGAATGGCTAGGAGACTGAGTTATGGTACAATCAAACTATAACACCCTTAAGGTAAACTGTCGATGCACCTCAGGTCAAAGAACCAGACACACCACTTCAGCATTAAGCCAGTCATTGATGAGAAGATAGACTTTCTTATGACTGCTCGAGGTGATCATGCTCAGTGCCCTCATTCTCTAACGAGTACCTATACTCTCGCTCCGGTGTCTCTACACCGTAGACTCAAGATATATTTATCCTAAGAAAGTGATCGTACACCAATCTTCTAGATCGATCACCATCCTCATGATGATCCTATGGTCGGGAGCTATTTATGAGTTAATTATGAAAATTCATGTCTTAAATTTTCAACTCTTGAAAATATAAATTGTCATTATTATTAACTCAAAGAATGTATCATAGACACTTTTAAATACACACTATGATAGAAAATAAATTTTTTATTAATTTATAATCAAAATTATAAAATTATCCTTAAAAGTGTATTACAAGTGATAGCCAATCTGGCTTCTAGGGCACACATCTAACACAGGCTCACATACATCAGTATGTACTAGATCTAAGAGCTCAATGGCTCTCTCACCTTTTTCAGTAAAAGGTGACTTGGTCATTTCTTCAAGAAAATAAGACTCACGGATTGAAAGTAATTCACAATTATTGACTTCGTGGATCCTTTCTTGAGTCAACTTGTTTATCCTATTCTTGTTAATATGATCGAGCCTATAGTGCCATAAGTAGATATCAGACACATATCTAATCTAGGATGCTTGCCAGTGGAGTAGATTATATTAACAATTGTGATAACATGTATATCCCATTATTGAAATGTCCAAAAAATATAGTAATACCATTCAAAATGATATTATAAAATTCTTTTTTTATTAAAATCTCATAATTATTTTTAGCCAAAAGACCTATAGAAATGATATTAAAAAAAAAAACTAGGATAATAGTGTCAGTCACGAAGAACAATAATATGAGACTCAAATACAAGTTTTAAGATCCCTAATGCTAGAACTGGAATTGATCGTCCATCTTCAATGTTCAGAAATCTCTCATCTTACTCGAATCTCCTATTGACCTATAAGCCCTGCAATGAGTTGCAAATATGGTAATACCTTCGATATCCAATATTCAGTCAGTAATATCATAAATAGAGAAATTGCAACGAGTTATCATATAAGTATCTTGTCTAGCAATATTTTGCTTCTTTCTCGACCTGTTTGGGTTCAAGAAGGTGATACATTGAGGATAGTTCCTCTTACAGTATCCTTGCTTCTTGCAGAAGAAGCACTCCACTTGACTCTTATTGGTCTTAGTCTTCTTAGTCTAGCCCTGCACAGATGTTCCAATCTGAACTTGCACTTTCTTGGACTTCTTTTTCTTGTTCTTCTTTTCTTTCTTAAAGGATCGAGAACTAGAAGAAGACCTTTCTACTAAGTTCACCGACTCCTTATGGAGCTGATGATCCTTCTCAAAGTTTTGAAGTAATCCTAGTAGCTCATGGTAGTTGACTTTAGGCTTTGTCTGTTAGATATATGTGCCCTAGAAGTCAGAATTGGCTGACACTTGTAATATACTTCTAGGAGCAAAATTATAATTATGACTATAATCAATAAAATGGGTTATTTTCTATCACATTTGTGTAATTAGTGTCTGTGATACATCCTTTGAGTTAATGGTAATGATAATTCATATTTTCAAGAGTTAAAAATTTAAGACATGAATAATCATTATTAACTCATAAAATGCTTTCGACCATAGGATCATCATGAGGATGGTGATTGATCCGAAAGATTGGTGTACAATCACTTCTCTTTAGTAGATGAGTCTTGAGTCTACGGTGTGGAGACACCGGAGCGAGAGTACAGGTACTCGTTAGAGAACGAGGGCACTGAGCGTGACCACCTCGAGTAGTCATTAGGAAGTCTACCTTCTCGTCAATGACTGACTCGATGCTGCAGTAGTGTGTCTGGTTCTTTGACCTGAGATGCATCGACAGTTCACCTTGAGGGTGTTATAGTTTGACTACACCATTACTCGATCTCCTAGCCATATGGAATCCTGAGGTGTATGTTGGCTATAGCATGTTCATTGTAGGAACTGGATAGCATCAAGATGGAATCTATCTACCTCGGTGGTAGAGGAGCAGCCCTATGATGATCATGAGAATCAAGTCCCGAAGTCCATGGCCATGGCAGAGTGAAATAATAGAAAGAGTTTCTATTTAGGTTTTCACATTGGACTTGAATCGAATGATTACATCATATGACAGAGACTAGGGTTTGACGAGTTCACCTTAACCCTAATCTGATCGGGGCTCAAGATAGAAGAACTTAATCACACAGGTAGCTGCACCAAGAGGTTCGCATTCAGCTCTGATGGGTTGCCACCATATACTGCTAGGTGTCACTGGTGGATTTTGGGAGCAATTAGAATGATTTAGATGATCGATCATTCTAGCTGTTCGAATCAGAAGAGTTCTGATCCATCGAAAGGAGTTTCGATGATGTCGATGATAGAGATCATGACATATCCCATTACCATACAGAACTGAACCTAACTGGGTCACACAAACAAGGGTTTGAATCTGGTGATCATCAATTGAACTGATCCTAGTTCAATTGATCTGAATGAGATTCAATTAGGTTCAAGGAAAATCGTGCTAGCACTCGATTGAACCTAACGTTCTTCTTTTACTATCATAAATAGTTGTCCTGACTGAGCCAAAGGAGTTTGTGCTCGATCAGAGGCCTTCACTTTGGTCTGACTGGAGCTTGTCCAAGTCAGAAAAGGTTGTCTTATTTTGTAAGACATTACCTGCCATTTTTGGTCACCTGCCATTTCTCGTCCTTTGACTTTGGTCAAAAGTTGACCTTTGACTGGTCAAATGTTGACCATTGACACTTTGACTTTTGTCCATGTGTCATGCACCTATTGGAGAGCTGGTGGGGGCCTGTCCCCCTGCCAGAACCTGGCAAGGAGGAGGGCGCACGCCACCCTTGGCGTGTGCCCAAGCTGGAGGCGCCTAGGAGTCCCTGTTGGATAGGGACTCCATCTCCTTTTTGGATTCCAATTAGAGTTCTCCTAAGAACCAACTTTGACTGGTCTTAGGCACCCTCTAAGGAGGAATCCAGGGGACTCTATTCCCACCAATCAGATTTAGATCTGATTTCACAAAGGGTTGTGATTGGTTGGGAAGAAGAGGAGTTGGATCACGCTTAGTCTATAAATAAGACCCTGCGCCCAACTCAAAGAGAATCACAATTCTCCATGCCCCAAGGCTGCTTCTCCTCTCCTCCTCCATGCCAAAGCACCTTCTCCCTCTCCTCTCCACGTCCAAAGAGTTTTGGATTCTTGGTTGGTGCAATCCAGATGAGAGAAAGGCGACTGAAAGCTAGAAGGCTGCGCTGCTGCAAAGGACGACTGCTGATCTTCGAAAGGAGTTTTGAAGATCCTCCAGATCAGATCCAGATCTAATTTTTGGAGACATGTGATAGAGAAGAAGAGGATCTCCAGATCCTAGCCTGAGTGGATACCGGTAGAGGCCAGGCACTTGCGTGGCTAGATCCAGAACCTTCCGCTGCATACAGGATCATCAACGGGTAATAGGATTACCCAACATCAAGGTAAATTAAATTTGATTTAATTTATCTTAATTTTATTTTTATTATTAAAATAATAAGAATCAGATCTAAAACATCTCTAGATCTGATTAGGATCAAAGAAAATTTTTTTTGAAATATATCTCTTGATCCGATCAGATCTGAACGAACCTGGATCCGGGAAAATCAGGATTTTTCTTCAACTGGTATCAGAGCCAAGGTTCTAAAAGTATTTAGATCTAATTTTAAATTTATTTTAATTAGAAAATAAAGTGATTTTCAGATGTCACATGAGATGTGATCAGATCTAAAATTCAGAAAAAATTAAAATTAAATGATTTGGATCTAAGATTAGAAAATATGCATGACTAGTTCTAAAATAGAATAGTTCTATAGAATAGTCTTGCATGTTTTCAATTTAATTTGATTAAATCATATTTTAGATCTATTTATTTACTATTTTTTGATATTATAATTGGTTATAATAACATCTAAAAAATAGCAAATAAAAATTATTTAATTTTAAATATCATATGAGATATGATTGATGCATGTCTAGACTAGTTGTAGAATAGTTCTACATAATTATCTAGATTAGAATTTATTTTGATTAGATCAATTTAAATCTAATTTTTTAGATTATTATGAGATAATTTAGATCTAAAAATATGCATGATTCGATACATGAGATGTATGCAAAATATGCCATGATTAGATCTAATTTGTATATGAGATATATGATATAGATCTAAAACTGTTTTGTAGTATTGCATGTTCCTGATTAAGGCGTTCCTCTTGGCCGTCCGGTCATAAGAATGAAGAAGGGTTTAAAGGCCCTCTCCTTCCCATTCGATGGGGTGTTCTTATGATGTGTAGGGGTGCTGCGTGTTCGTCCTTAATCAGAAACCCAAAACTTACTTTCTGCAAAACCCTAGATCCTGAAACCCTAGGATTTATTGTGCATATTTTGTTTATGAACCCTACTTAATTAAGAATTAAGATTATGGAATATTAATTAGGTCTAAAATTGAGAATTTCAGATCTAAGACATATTCATAATACTGGGTTCGGGCTTGGGTAGCTCAATTAGGTCTAAGCGGTTGATCAAACCGAATCAAGAGTTGGTTAGATGGGATCAACAATGCTTAAATTGACCAGCCTAATAGGATTAAGTCTGGGTCAAGATCGAGTCACGATCAAGCAAGACCTAATTAGGCTCAGAGGTTAGAGTCTGGATTGTAGGCTAACCCAATTGGTTCTGGCTCAACAATTTGGTGTCTAAGGTAAGTTTGGCACATACGACCGACTGGTTTTTAATTGGAAGCTACTCGACCTGAATGCGTTCTTGTACGAGTTAATGGCATATTCCTTCCACCGGATCTCACTTACCTGGCCATATCTGTTGACACAGTTCTGATCTGAGGTGGTCAATAATCCGAGCTAACCCATGCCACTAGGTTAGTCATAATTGTTATGACTATGACAAGTCTAGTTTAATGAGACCTGAATCAATTCTCCCTAAGAAAAGATTAAGTCTGAGGTCTTCCACCATTGTAGATGTGCGGGCCCTTCCCGGGGTTGATTGTTCTCGGCTGGATACAGTGGCTCAGTTGCACCGGGAAGATGCAACCATGTCTATTAGGCATTGGATGCTATGGGCTGGAGGATGAGTTGGGCTCAATATTTTGGATACGGTGAGAGACTCAATTAGGAACCCAGTCTATGCAAATGGTGGGTCTGACTTAACTAAGGAGTGGATCAATATTTGGATACGGTGAGATTCATGAATTAGAGACCAAGTTTGGGTGCACCATGATTAGAGAATCATTGAACAAGAGTTGTTCACTCATTGGCTAACCCATCACCAATAACTGTTAGGTGAGGTGATGAGTCAGTTGGTGAGACCGCACCACCCACTAGAAATCATTAATCATGGAGATTTTTCGCATCTCTACAGAGGGAGTGTAGGGATCCGAGAAAATAGTGGGAGCTAATTTGTTTAAAAAATAAAATCCCTAAATAAATTGGTCAAGTCATAATTACAGTATCTAACTAGAATCTTTGACTCTCTACAGGAAAAATGTCTGCGTCCAACCCATTGGCACGTATCCTGGACACACATAGACTGACTGGACCCAATTATAAAGATTGGCTCAGGAACTACAAAATTAGTTTTGGGTTTCGAGAAGTTAACCCATGTTATTGGACCAGGACCCTCCCACCTTACCAGCTCCGAAGATAATCTACATGTTGGGCTCGATGTCTGATTGCCAACAGAGAGCCAAATGTTGGCTCACCTGCAGGAGATGTTTGGTGAAAGAGTGCAGATGAAAGACTTTTTAAGGAAGATGCAATAAGGCCAAGATATTACATGTTGGGCTCTTGATGTCTGATGAGCTTCCAGCATGCTTCAACTATGAAGATATCGAAAGGAACTGCTCGGCCAAAATGGTTGAACTGCTCACCCTGCAGGAGATGTTTGGTGAAGGAGCACATTCATGAAATGTGCGGCTGAAGGCACATCAAGTCTATCTGATGATGATGCATGTTTATCAACTTCATTTTCTTGATGGACATTGGATAATGTGTATTAATGAAATATGTCTGGAATTCTTGAAAAGTTCAAAGAATTCAGACATGAAGTAGAAAAACAAACTGGAAAACCCATTAAGGTTCTTCGATCAGATCGAGGAGGTGAATACCTTAGCCGGGAATTCCTAGACTATCTCAAGGAAAATGGCATAGTCTCTCAATGGACTCCACCAGGAACACCTCAACTCAACGGGGTTTCAGAATGGAGAAATCGGACTCTATTGGATATGGTTCGATCCATGATGAGCTTCACAGACCTTCCTGATTTTCTTTGGGGACATTCATTGTTAACTTCAAATTTATCTACTGAATAGGGTTCCCTCTAAAACCGTTCCTACCACACCGTATGAGATATGGCACGGTAAGAAACCAAGTCTGAGTCATCTCAGAATTTGGGGTTGTCCGGCTCATGTCAAAAGACAACAAGCGGACAAGTTAGAGTTTAGGTCCTTTCAGAGCTCGATTCATAGGATATCCTAAAGAGTCATTAGGATACTATTTCTACATTCCAGAAGACCACAATGTGATTGTGAGTCGACATGCCATCTTTCTTGAAAAATAGTTTATTCAAGATAGCGGCATTGGAAAGCAGATTAAGCTTGATGAGAAAGTCTCACAAGTACAACGAGCTAAGGACCAATTGGAACCAAATCAGGTTGAGCCAATAAGAACACTACCTCCTCCACCTCGTAGATCGGAAAGAGTTTTCCCGTCCCCTGAAAGATACTTAGGTATTATTTCAGAGGAAGTAGAGGAAATGTTCCTCGTAGGTAATGGTGCTCATGGTGATGATCCCAAAACCTACAACGAGGCGATATCAGATATCGACTCCGAGAAATGGCTAGAGGCAATGCAGTCAGAAATTGACTCGATGCACTCAAACCAAGTCTGGACCTTGGTAGATCCACCAGAAGGTATAGTACCTATTGGGTGTAAATGGATCTTCAAGAGAAAGATTGGTGCAGATGGGAATGTGGAGACATTCAAGGCTAGACTAGTGGCAAAAGGTTATAGTCAACGCGAAGGCATTGACTATCAGGATACCTTTTCCCCAGTGGCTATGCTAAAATCCATCCGCACATTGCTTGCCGTTGCAGCCTATTTCGATTATGAAATATGGCAAATGGACGTGAAAACGGCATTCTTAAATGGATATCTTGAGGAAGATATCTATATGGAACAGCCGCTAGGTTTCACATCCAGTGATACTGATCACAAGGTTTGCAAGCTGCAAAGGTCCATATATGGACTTAAGCAAGCATCTCGGAGCTGGAACACTCGTTTCAATGATGTGATCAAAAAGTTTGGTTTCATCAAAAATGAAGAGGAACCATGTGTTTTCAAAAAGGTCAGTGGGAGCGCTGTTGTCTTCCTCGTATTGTACGTGGATGACATCCTCCTTATTGGGAATGATATTCCCATGTTGACAACAGTCAAATATGGTTGTCCAAGGAATTCTCCATGAAAGACCTAGGTGAAGCATCCTTTATTCTAGGAATTAAGGTCTATAGGGATAGACCGAATAGGATGCTAGGACTTTCACAGAAGATGTACATAGAGGAAAGTACTAAAGAGGTTTAGTATGGAAAACTCTAAGAGGGGATTAATACCCTTCAGACATGGTATTCATCTTTCCAAGAAGATGTGCCCTAGCACACCTGAGGAAATAGAACGCATGAGCAAGATCCCTTATGCTTCTGCAATAGGGAGCCTCATGTATGCCATGCTATGTACACGACCTGATATAGCCCATGCTGTGAGTGTCACAAGCAGATATCAGTCAAATCCAGGTGAAGAACACTGGACTTCTGTGAAATGTATCCTTAAGTACTTGAGAAGAACTAAGGATATGATGTTGGTCTTTGGTAACGGAGAACTCCAAGTCCAGGGATACACAGACTCGGATTTCATGTCCGATATAGATGATCGAAAGTCGACATCTGGGAGTCTGTTTGTGTGCAATGGTGGTGCTGTCAGCTGGAAGAGTTCCAAGCAAACCGTGATAGCAGATTCCACCATGGAAGCAGAATATATCGCTGCATCAGAGGCTGCGAAGGAAGCATTCTGGTACAAGAAGTTTGCTGCAGAAATTGGAGTAATGCCATCAGATGCCATTCCTCTATACTGCGACAACAATGGCGCCATAGCCCTTGCTAAGGAGCCAAGGTCTCACCAGAAATCCAAGCACATTGAGCGGCGATACCACCTCATCCGCGATTACCTCGAGAAGGGTTACGTCGAGGTCAAGAGAGTCAACTCCACAGATAATGTGGCAGACCCACTTACAAAGCCGTTGGGCCAGCAGAAGATCGAAGCCCACCTTGAGAAGATGGGACTTAGACTTGTAGCCAATTGGCTTTAGGACAAGTGGGAGATTGTTAGATATATGTGCCCTAGAAGCCAGAATTGGCTGACACTTGTAATACACTTCTAGGGGCAAAATTATAATTTTGACTATAATCAATAAAATGGGTTATTTTCTATCACATATGTGTATTTAGTGTCTGTGATACATCCTTTGAGTTAATGGTAATGATAATTCATATTTTCAAGAGTTGAAAATTTAAGACATGAATAATCATTATTAACTCATAAAATGCTCCCGACCATAGGATCATCACGAGGATGGTGATTGATCCGGAAGGTTGGTGTACAATCGCTTCTCTTTAGTAGATGAGTCTTGAGTCTACGGTGTGGAGACACCGGAGCGAGAGTACAGGTACTCGTTAGAGAACGAGGGCACTGAGCGTGACCACCTCGAGTAGTCATTAGGAAGTCTACCTTCTCGTCAATGACTGACTCGATGCTGCAGTAGTGTGTCTGGTTCTTTGACCTGAGGATGCATCGGCAGTTCACCTTGAGGGTGTTATAGTTTGACTACACCATTACTCGGATCTCCTAGCCATATGGAACCCTGAGGTGTATGTTGGCTATAGCATGTTCATTGTAGGAACTGGATTGCATCAAGATGGAATCTATCTACCTCGGTGGTAGAGGAGCAGCCCTATGATGATCATGAGAATCAAGTCCAGAAGTCCATGGCCATGGCAGAGTGAAATAATAGAAAGAGTTTCTATTTAGATTTTCACATTGGACTTGAATCGAATGATTACATCATATGACAGAGACTAGGGTTTGACAAGTTCACCTTAACCGTAATCTGATCGGGGCTCAAGATAGAAGAACTTAATCACACAAGTAGCTACACCAAGAGGTTCGCATTCAGCTCTGATGGGTTGCCACCCTATACTGCTAGATGTCACTGGTGGATTTTGGGAGCAATTAGAATGATTTAGATGATCGATCATTCTAGCTGTTCGAATCAGAAGAGTTCTGATCCATCGAAAGGAGTTTCGATGATGTCGATGATAGAGATCATGACATATCCCATTATCATATAGAACTGAACCTAACTGGGTCACACAAATAAGGGTTTGAATCTGGTGATCATCAACTGAACTGATCCAGTTCAATTGATCTGAATGAGATTCAATTAAATTCAAGAAAATTGTGCTAGCACTCGATTGAACCTAACATTCTTCTTTTACTATCATAAATAGTTGTCCTGACTGAACCAAAGGAGTTTGTGCTCGATCAGAGGCCTTCATTTTGTTTGACTGAAGCTTGTCCAAGTCAAAAAAGATTGTCTTATTTTGTAAGACATTACCTATCATTTTTGGTCACCTATCATTTTTCATCCTTTGACTTTGGTCAAAAGTTGACCTTTGATTGGTCAAACATTGACCATTGACACTTTGACTTCTATCCATGTGTCACGCACCTATTGGAGAGCTGGTGGGGGCCTGTTCCCCTGCCAGAACCTGGCAAGGAGGAGGGCGCTTGCCATCCTTGGTGTGTGCCCAAGCTGGAGGTGCCTAGGAGTTTCTGTTGGACAGAGACTCCATCTCTTTTTTGGATTTCGATTAGAGTTCTCCTAAGAGCCAACTTTGACTGATCTTAGGCACCCTCTAAGGAGGAATCCAGGGGACTCTATTCCCACCAATCAGATTTAGATCTGATTTCATAAAGGGTTGTGATTGGTTGGGAAGAAGAGGAGTTAGATCATGCTTAGTCTATAAATAAGACCCTACGCCCAACTCAAAGAGCATCACAATTCTCCATGCCCCAAGGCTGCTTCTCCTCTCCTCCTCCATGCCAAAGCACCTTCTCCCTCTCCTCTCCATGTCCAAAGAGGTTTGGATTCTTGGTTGGTGCAATCCAAATGAGAGAAAGGCGACTGAAAGCTAGAAGGCTGCGCTATTGCAAAGGACGACTGCTGATCTTCGAAAGATGTTTTGAAGATCCTTCAGATCAGATTCAGATCTAATTTTTGAAGATATGATAGAGAAGAAGAGGATCTCCAGATTTAGTTCGAGTGAATATCGGTAGAGGTCAGGCACTTGCGTGGCTAGATCCAAAAACTTCTGCTGCATACAGGATCATCAACGGATAATAGGATTGCCCAACATCAAGATAGATTAAATTTGATTTAATTTATTTAGATTTTATTTTTATTATTAGAATGATAAAAATTAAATCTAATGCATTCCAGATCTGATTAGGATCAAAGAGAAAAATTTTTGAAATATATCTCTTGATCCGATCAGATCTGAACGAACCTGGTTCGGAAAATCAGAATTTTCCTTCATTGTCATTCAATAATGAATAAGGAATGGGAGGTAAGACTTGGGCAATAAATTTAGAATTACATCTTTTCCTAACTGCTCGTACAAGGAAAAGTTGAGCTTGCTCAAATACTCCATCATCTCGATCATGTATAATATATGATTAGTGACTGAAGTTCCACCCCTCATCCTGGCATTGAAGATGGCACAACTAGTCTTGTACCTCTTAACATCATCAGGTGTGTCAAAAGACTCATTCAACACTTAAAGCATGTCTTCTCGCTGAGCTGACTTGAATCTATGACCGAACTCATCACTCATGGCTACCAGCATGATGCAACGCACTGTGGTTCAGTCACTGAGCTACTTCTAGTAAGTGTCTCTAACATTTCACATGCATTTAAGCCTGACACCGCGTGCACTAGATCAGTCAAGATGTACAAGATCTGTTCATGCTCTAGAACAATCTTCAACTTATGATACTAGCTATCGAAGTTGGATCCCGCAAGCTTGTCATTATTCAACAATAATCGAAGCAAAAAAAAAAGTGACCATAACTACATAAAAAAAATAAATCTAATTATTAAATAATTTATTAAATTTAAAAATTTAGACTTTAATCAAAAGATTCTTCTACTATTTTATTCGAATTAGTAGCATCTACTTTCAATTCAAAAAATTATCCTAATTCCTTAGTGGGTACTAGAATCTATATAGACTGCACACAAACCCAACTTTTGTTGCTCAGTCCATATATATGTAAGGATAGGTTCCTAATCAATTATTTTTTTGAACAACTTCTAGTAATTTAATTTTACCCTAATCCCTAATCAGTAGGCTTTGGCTTCCACTGAAAAGGTCCGGTTAGGTCCAACCATTAACATGACCATACTTAGTCCATCTAACCAATGAATAATTAAGCCCAACTTTGGTTGGTCAACCTAACCATCATTTAAAGAGATGTGGCTAAAAAAATCATATTATGAATGACAATTCTATTAGCTGATAAGCAATGAGCCTTTAGGCCTTTAATAATTATCTAATTAGTGGACCCATTATCACTCACTTAATGGGAGGCTATGATCTAGTTATCACCATAACTATTTTATTTTTAAGGATCTAATAATTTTAGAGAATTTAGTTAATTTGATTTAGAGAAAATTATCAGAAGAACCAGCTAATCATGATCCTTCCACTAATTTCACCAAGTTAGATTAAGGAAGACCATTGATAGGTTGGTCTAAAAGCATCTAAATCAATCACATTGATTTACCTAGCTGACAAGGTCAGCTTGAATTGTCAAGTGATCTAGTCAAAATATAATTTCACCAAGAAGACCAGGTAAGTAAGATCGATGGGTGGGTCTATCAAAGCTTGCCTTAAATACCATCAGAAATAGCTAGGTAAGTGGCTTGTCAATTAAAGACCATTGGTCTGCATTGCCAGACTTATCTTAGACATCAATTAGTTAATTAGTTTTGATTGGATCAACCTAATACTTTGGGCTAGACCATGTAGCCAAGAATCAAGTCTATTTTGGTTCTCATTAAAGACATGGACTCGACCAACTACAACTATTGTAATTGATGTAGAGAATTCTTGATCTAATCTAAGATAACTATTGATTAGATTTAGTTAATTCTCTAATTAAGTCCATTTTTTAATCTAACCTTAGGTTTAACTAAGTTAATGGACCTAATTTTCACTAATCTATTAATCCAAATATTATAATTTGTGTCTTAGAATCTTTAATTCACAATCCTAGATCCTAAACAAACAACTTTTAATTCTTAATTAAATTTTAGGCTGAGGATTGGGGTTTGCAATTTTAAAAATAATTTTTATATTTATAAAATATTTTTATAATATGGTTCTAGCAATCAATTACATGTTTGATTCATAATCAATATGTAAATAATATAAATATGAATTTACTTTAGATCTAATCTAAACATATTCATGTAATTCAAATTGAAATAATTTCAATTCTAATCAATCATAAATCATCTTAGATCAAATCTAATATATTTATGATGATAAAAATTAGATTTAAATATTTTTAATTAAATCATAAATTTTTTTAGATTGAATCTAAAATTTTATGATTAGGATTTTAGATCAGCAGGTACTAGGATAATCTTTTCACTATAAGAAATAAATCTTACAGTAGGACAACCTTATAAGATCAATCCATATAATATAAAATATTTATTTTTATATTTAAATAATTTTAAATTTAATAAATCATTAATTAATCTAGATCATATTAATAAATTTATGATTAATTTTAGATTTGCAAGAACTAGGACAATCTTTATACTGTAAGAGGTACCTTACAGTAAGACAATCTTATAAATCAGTTCGTGCGATCTTTAATTTAATATTATATTTAAATATTAGATTATAATTTAGATCTAATATAAATAAATAATTCAAATATACATAAAAATCATGTCATAAAAGTCTTAGGCTCTGATATCAATTGAAGAAAAAATCTAAGGTTTCATGTTGGTATTTTAAAACTTTTTCAAAATAGATCAGCAAAAGTAATAAATTAATTATATTAATTTATTAAAAATACTTAATTAAATTTTAAGTCTAGAATTTAATAATATGATCAATGCATAAAAATAAATTTAAAATTAAATATTAAATAAATATAATAATGTCAATCATATCAACATCAAACCGAGATAGATCTAATCTATTAGGAGAAAAAGATTGAATCTCTTTTATCTTTTGCAAGTTGGGATCTTCAACTTGCTGATCTAAGGCTAAGGCCATTGCTTCGAGCCACATACATGTTAAGTCTCTATGAAAAATCTACATGAAGCCTTAATCGTTGATCTAAAGTCCAGTGACTGAAAATCAGCACAGTATGCTAGCACTACACTGACCTTCTTTGACGGTTGATGGTGAATCTTCTTCTTCGAATGATCTTGGACTTTCCAAGGACTAAAGAGAAGATAGGAGGATCTGAAAGAACTCTTTTTTCTCATCTATTTCTCTCAAAAAGATTGTGGAAAGGAGATCTAAGAAAAATCCTAGAGAAGACCTCTCTTCTCTCTTTCTTTTCTCTCACCAAGATACAATGGGTTGTGCCTTTACAAAGCCCAACACCCAAAGACCCTTAGCTCCTAAGGATTTCATGCCCAAACACTCTCTCTCAAATCTAAAATTTATAAAAAATCATGTCCTAACTCCCTTTAAATAGAGAGTTATGTTAGAGTTCTTTTCTAGGTCAAATACCTAAGAAAGGCATGTCCAAATTGAGCAAGGATTAGGACACCCAACTCTTGGGCGCCCCCTCCTTATTATTTTGCATGGACTCTAAGAAATATGCACACAAAAGTCTTCTACTTTTCATGAAAAAATTAGAGGAAAATCAGATGGTTTGGTGGCTCAACGAGATAAGGAAAAATGATATGTCAAACTCTATCCAATAAAGTCCTAGGTCATAACAACTCATTTGTTTTGACCTATTCCACAACTAATTTTCTTCTAAAAAGGAGGAAGACTTAAAAGGGGTATGGATACTCTCTAGAAATAAAATTTTTCGTAAAAATTTTAAGGGAATTGACCTGGAGGAGCATGGAAAGTAAGGTGGCGCAAGATGGAGAAATCTTAGTCATACTAGGATTTCTAGTTTTGATTTGGTCCAACTTATTATTTGAACCTAATTAAATCAAAACTAATGCAACCCAATTAGATATGATCTTAGTCCAACTAAGAGCATAATTAAATTATATTAAATTAAATTTAAATTTAGTTTAATTTCTAATCAAATTAGAAATTGGGTGCATACAAGTCATAATTGAATAAGAACTTATTCTTTCTTACAACAGGCTTATCCAATAAACCAATTGGACTTGATCCAATTAAGTTCAAACTAAATCTAATTGAATCTTATTTAATTAGACTTAATCTCAATTCTTTAGCTTAATCAAATAAAGTTAATTAGTAATTTGATTGCTAATTGATCCTCCTGTAATACTTGTACTAGGTCAAACATCAATCGTATTGATTGTTTGATCTTAAGATGACTCTAAATCATTGATCAACCATCCAATCAGATCGAGACCCCTTATGTATGTGACCCCATAAATTTGAATCCAAGCTGATAGCATAAAAATAAATTTTTGTACCAATCGAAGTAACCATCTAATAATGATACCCAATGATCGGATAGGTCGAATGTGTAAAGCAACACTCTTAGAACCCATATTGATATAGTTTTCATATAATTCATCTCCTTGAACATAATGCTTATAGAAAAATTTAGAATTTAACTATCAATCTTGATTCGGTCATCTATATTATATTTCAAAATATAAATCCATCTCATGGATTATCCTGATCAAAATTTTGTTAAATTAAAATACAGTGATGCATTTTCTCCAAACCCTTGGAGTGGTCAATTCTAACTTGATCACTCACCAACTTTATAATTACTTGATTGTATCCAAAAATTTTTCATCACCGAATAAAAATTTAAGTAGTCCGACACCAAAGTATAGTAAGTTTCTTACAAGCCACCATGGTAATCTCAGATCTAAGGGATACTTATACCCATATCTCATCAGAGCAATTCTCGAAAGTAGAATGCTCTGAAGTTGGTCATGTTCAGTAACGATATATTCTTACATCTTATCTGTATGCTATACCAATATTTTCATACTCTTTAGTTAAGAGAATAATCAATCTATATGGCATATAATAATCTATACTCGATAAACGTTGTCATCCTAATTAACAACATATCATTTGATCGTGAACAGTTTAAGAACTATTCGATAAGCCCTCTTTTTATCAAAATTAAATAGTTCTAAGAACTTCATCATAATATGAAGTTTATTAGAAGATATAGACTTTATGATGAAAAAGCTAGAATATAATTTTATTCAATAATAAATTATTTATAATTATAAAATAGTATAATTATTGGTATAAAAATCTATGAAGACGTCGAAGGTAGCTGAAGTTGGAAAGATGAGGCCACCGATGGGACCTACAAAATAAAATCCTAACTAGAGGTGGGTGGCTCCGATAGGATCCTTCGATGCTCAAGTCAATTTTCTAACCAACTGAAATGGAGTGCTTAGAAAATAGAGAATTAGATTAATGGAAAGAGGAAGAGAGCTTAGAAAAAAATATATCTGAAGGATCCTTTTTATAAATGGAGCATGTAACAAACTAATGGTGACGGTCGTAATCATCTGGTAGTGGGCTACTCAGACCACATGGAGTTTATTACGAAGAATAAGTTATCGTTTATCGTGACTTGCAAGTGCTTGAGATCCGTTTGTTAGAGTTCGAACGTAGGTTGAAGATTTCGGTATATGCAGCAAACTTATAACCGATCGAGATCTGTTGGGGCAATGTTTAGTGGCTTTAAGGAGTTTGGAAGCCTCTTGGGTCGTGTGCAAGTAGGTGCCTTCCAAATTGAAATATGAAGTACTCTGCTCCATCCTTTGCAGAGCAGTTGTCATGAATTAGTGGTTTGACAAGGTCCTTTTAGATGGCTCGAACTGACAGGCATAACATGGATTAAATAGATCCATGATTGGTTGGGAGAAGCTCATCCTAAAAGATACTCGAATGAAAGAATTTCGACTAGAGGAAGCATGACTGAAAGGAGTGCATCTAGAAAGAGTTCGACTGGAAGGAGTATAACTTGAGGAGTTCGGCTAGAAAGAACGCTGTCAAGAAGAGCATGACTAGAAGGAACACTATCGAGAGGAGTGCGACTGGAAGAGTTCATCTGAAAGGAACACGATTGAAAAAGTTCGTCCAAAAGGAGCACGACTGGGAGAGTTCATCCGAAAGAAGCGCGAATGAAGAAGTTCATCCGAAAGGAGTCCGACTGGAAGGAGTATGACTTAAGGGATTCGGCTAGAAGAAGTATGTTATCCATAATATAAGACTTCAACTATCTTCAAAATTCATCACCAATCGAGGTCAAAAGGATTGAACTTTGATCCTGTCATTCATTCTAAGTTAAGAAGCAAGGTTAATTAAATAATAATTTTTTTTTACTGTTCAAGATCGTTTGGCCGAGCTTCAATATGCCTTCGATAAGTTTTGCGGTGTGGGCTTGTTGTTGAAAAGATCGATGGATTCCTTCAAAATGAGGGTCGGCAGTTAAAGACTTCGACGGGATTATTTTATCTCCAATACTTGTCTCTCTACTCTCGAGTTTGAATTTCAAATGAAGGAAGTACAGAATAAATCACTACAGTCGAAGTCTTTTACCAGCTTTCTGCTCTAGGAGAACAAAATCTTCTAGCTTTTCTAAATTGGCACCGAAGCTTCTCAATGGGTGAAAGACTCGAAAAGATAAATTTTTTTTGAAAACTCATCCGATGCGGAGCTCCATGTATGGCACGATAAATTCCCTATCAGGCGTCAGAAATAGGCACGATGGATGGGACACATGATGGGTTAAAATTGATGGAGGATGATCTGTAATCATAACTACTTCGAGCTTCCCTCTATTATTTAAACTCTTTCTTCTTCTTTTGACTTCTCATCTCTGCCAGAGCCTCCTCTCTCCTTCTCTTTCCTCCTCGCTTTCTCTGAACAACCTGCTGTGATTTTCGGCCATTGATGTCCTTGTCAATCGCTTCCTATCCTTTCAATCATCTTTCTGTGCTCTTCGCCTAATCTAGGTTAGTCTCTTGTCTCTTTCTCCCTTTGTATTCCTACTTTTTACTTGCATTTTGAGGTCTTTCTTTGGTTTCTTAAGCATGCTTTACTCTTTTTTCCCTCCAAAATTTCATTATCCTTTTTTTTCTTGATTTTTCAAAATTTTTTGGTGTCTGTTTGATCTAAAATATCTTCGAAAGTGTCTCGATCTATCAATTCTGGGAGCTCGCCCGACCTGGATTCTCAAGATCTCGACTCTATGATAGAAGCCAAACTTGGTATAGCACATTGTCCTACTTTCATACCTGAGACCATTCTTTGTTCCTTGCATCCCGACGATCTTTTTCTAGTTAGAATTCAATACAGGATGCCTTCAGAGTACGAACTAGAGCTCTCCGAGCCGAACGACCGAGCTTATGCTCCTCCTTCGGATCGCTTCTGTTTGTACATTGAAGCTCTCCGAGCCTAGCTTTGCCTATCGATTCCTCCTTTCATCTTGGCTCTTTTTCACTTTCTGAACATTTCTCTTGCTTCCATGATCCCAAATTTTTTTCATCATAGGTTTCCTCTCTCTCTGTATCTCGACCGAAGTTTGTTTGACTATCTCTTTGTTTCATAATTACTACATCTTCAAACACCATCCTACTGATAAGGAGTGATGGTATCTGTCTCTCTAGACTGGCAAGAAGGGATTGCTTAAAGATACCCCTTCTTTCAATTATAACTGAAAGAGAAAGTTCTTCTTTGTCTCATGTCCATCTCTTAGTTTAGGACTTTCTCTTTGGGGATGGCTGAGGGATTCGATCCACTAAGCTCCGAGCTTGGAAAGAAATGATCTTGACTCTGTCGACAAGCTTAGGAATTACTGAGCTCTCCTCCAATCCAAACTTCTAAAAAATCAGACTCTATTCAATATGGGCCCGAATCATCTCATTCCTGCTAGTACATCTCTACATTTCATAAATTTTCTTCTCGTATAATTTTTTTTTTTTATTGTGATTCCTTCTTTATTATAGAGATGGATGCCAAGGCAGTTGAAATGCTCGCTAAGGAGCTTCAGGCTCATGAAAGGAAAGAAAAGACATCCGACGAGGTTTCAAAGAAGGCAAGAGTCGATATCCCATGCTCTGCAGCATCCGTCAATGCCACCACTACTCTTGAGGTTGCTAGTGGCGTTGAGGTTGTTCTGAGTGCTGGGATTGGCACTACTAATGGGGTTGTAGTGCCTTCTACATCCTCAAGCCCTTCTACCGAAGTTCATGTTCTGGAGCTTCCTGCTAGAGGAGAAAAAAGAAAAAAAAAGAAGAAGAAAAAAAAGTCAATCACCGTAATGGTACGGTGCAAAACTCATCCTAGTAAGTTCGATGATGGCGATGAGGACTCAGAAGAAAATTTCTTTTACAATCAAGACATCATCAAAAATTTGGTTGATACATTTGCCTTACTCGAGGTGGTAGACAAGATTGTCGACTTCGACTATGAGTAGCATACTTGGAATTCTCTTGGGGCCTTCCATGAAGTAATCATCTTGTCTTTTTTCTCTTCTTTCTTCTTTTATGCACCTAACCCAATTTACTACTTGCAGTCAAGTCACCAGTTGCTTGTCCACATCAAAACAGTAAACCACTTGAGATCGGAAGCGCTGAAGGCTAAGAAGAATTATCAAGCCAAGGTTAGCCACCTCCAGGAGGAGAAAGCCATCAAAGTCGACCACCTCACAAAAAAGAAGGCTGCCGAGGTTGGGGTTCTTCAGGAGGCTCTCAAGAAGGAACAACAAACATCAACGGGACTAAAGGCTGCTTTGACCTTGGATGAGGAGAGGAGGAAGAAGGTTGAAGTCGAGATCGCTGAACTATAGGAGCAGGTTTCAAAGTAGATCTCGAAGGCAAAGGCCCAGGTAGTAGAGGAGTTCAAGGTCTCCTCTGAGATGAGGGACTTGAATGTCAAGTTTGGCCAGGAAGCCTTCATCAAGGGGTTCGAGCTCTGCGAGGATAGGATAGCTAATAAATTTTTTGAGCTCGATCGTAGCTTCCTGATTGAAGAAGCTCCTGATGAAGAGGCAAGACCATCTACTGCCACGACCAACCTCCCTCCTATCGAGCTTGTTGTTGAAGAGTTGGGATCGATTGATGCTACGTCGAACTCCTCGACTGCTCCCCTAGAGGTCTGAGACCTTCTATTTTATATTTTTTCTTTTCACTTATTTTCTTTCCTATACTTGAGAAATATTTTGATTAATGAAGATAAGTTTATTTTGAGAGTGAATCCCTTTCTTTTGCAAAATCTATATTGTAATATTTTTATGTTTCAAGTGTAGTCTCTTGTCGAAGCTGACCCCTTACCTCAGGATGTTCCCCTGATGGCTCATGTAAAAAACTTTAGGACGAAGGTCCATCAACTTAAAAGAAAGTTAGGAAAAATAGAAGGAGAGCTTCAAAAGTTCAAAAAGAGTTATGCTGAAGCTAATGTTTAGATCAGCCACCTTTGACAAGTCTATAGGAAGGATGCCATGGACTATATCAACAAGAAGCATCACTTGACTGAAGAGCTAGAAGGGGTGAAGAAGCTCAATAGTGATAAGGCTTGGATTCTGTCCGCTAAGATCTTCTCCTTTGAGATTGAACTTCGTGAAGCGAATGAGAAGATTGATTGATTGAAATAGAGCACAGTTTAGTTTCAAAGCCAAGAGGAGATTGGTTGGGACTGGTTAAAGAGGTTTTTCAATCTTCAGGAACAACTACGCGACACCGATGAGAATTATAAGTCTTGTCAGTTTTGCTGGAGCGAGGAGATTGATGATTATAGAAAGAAGCTCAAAGCATCGAACATCGAAGTAACGCGACTTCATAAACTACTGGCAGAGAGGACTGAGGTCCATTGGAGCAGAGAATTGGCCAAACTCCTCTCCCTATAAGAAACCATGGAAGACTTATTTATGTTATATGAAAGAAAAAAGGCAAGTTGCAGTAGTTGAAGATCCAGATGGTTTATCAAGAAGATGCCATCAAAGATGCAGAGGCCGAATCCACGATTCTTAAGAAGAGATTGAGAGAGATAGAGAAAGAATCACGTAGATGGGAGAGAATGTTGAGAGAGAGCTTGGCAGCGAGGAAGAGGCTCAAAGTAGAAATAGAAGGCTTGAAACTCTTCCTTGTAACGGCAGGTGCTGGCAGCCCAAAGTTCGACTCTGAGTAGGACTTCGACGTCCCTTTCTCTCTCTTTTTTGTAATTGGTCTTGCAGACCATTCCATGTACCAAATTTTTATTTTAATAAAACACTACTTTTCAATTGCTTCATCCTTGCCATATGCTTGTGTAGTTTTTTCACTTTCTTCTTTTTTATTGTTCATGATTGTAGAGTTGTCCTTTGATAATGGTTGTAGTTCATCGTGACATATGTACCCTTTGATTGTAGATGATGGCCTTTGGGTTTTTTTTTTTTTGGGTTCATATGATTGGATCTTCGCGATCTTTGTGTTGGATAGTTCCTTTCTCCGATCATGTTTATCATGACTTTTCTTGACGAAGCATCTCACTCTTGAATATTAAAGATTTTCTATATCAGGAGATCTCCTCTATATCTGGCATATTTAGTTTTCTGTTAGACGAGATTCTCCTACTATGCCTAAAGGGAAAGATCATTGAACACCTCAACCATCATCTCCTATGGCGACGGAGATCTCCTCTTATCCTGATGGGGATTTTTTTATTAGTACAGATTTCCGCCTCTTACAAGTATTGAGCAAAGGCTATTAAAGGGTCTTCTCCTCTATCCCCATCAGGATAGTCCTCTTATTATTGACATTTTTTTTTTAATGAGGTTCTTCTCCTATTCTAGTCATTAGGGTATGAAGGGCTATTAAAGGATCTCTCCCTCTTGTCTTTTGTTAGATGAGGTCTCCCCTTTCTGATGGTAGCATTTTTCTTGTTAGAATGAGATTTTTCTTCTTTCCTAAGAGATATAAAAGGGCTGTTGAAAGGACCTCTTCTTATCTCTATCAAGAGAAGGTCCCTCCTGTCCTGAGATGATAGCTTTTCTTGTAGGATCAGATTTTTCTCCTATTCCAATATCATTGGGCATAAAAGGGCCATCGAAATTTCCTCTTTTCTTATCAGGATGATCCTCCTTCTATCTAATGAGATGATATTTTTTCTTTTAGGTGAGGTTCTTCTCCATACCTAACAGATCATTGGGCACAAAAGGCCATTGAAAGCACTCTGTCTCCCCTTCGAATGAATCCTTCTCCTATTCTTATGGATACATTTTTTCTTATTAGGACGAATTCTCTCTATTTCTAACAATCATTATGAGGGTGTGAAAGGTCCTCTCTTGCCCCCTGTCAAGTGAGGGTTCTGACTGTTGACATTTTTTTTATGACGAGATTCTCCTCCTATAGATATTGATGACAAAAGGCTGTTGAAAAGACATCTCCCTTGCTCCCCTGTCAGGATGATCCTCCTATTCTGATGGATTGACATTTTTCTATTAGGATGAGATCTTTCTTATAATAACAAGACATTGGGGCATAAAAGGATCTTGAAAGGTCTCCATCTCTCTTATTTAGGTATCATATATGTCTAATGAGTAACATTTTTTTTTCAAACAAGATTCTTTCTTTATTTCTAACGATTATCGGAGCATATAAGGCCGTAAAGAGCCTCTCTCTTGTCTCCCTATTAGGATGAGGTCCTTCTCTTATTCTTGATGGGGTTGGCATTTTTTCTTGTTAGGACGAGGTTCTCCTCCTATTCTTAACAAGATTATAGAGGCATAAAAGGATCGTTGAAAGGACCTCTCCTCCTGTCCTCCTATCAAGATGAGGTCCTCCTATTTTTGTTAGGGTTGGCACTTTTTTTTATTAGAGTGAGGTTCTTTTTCTATTCCTAACAAGATCATTGGGGCACAAAAGGACCATTGAAAGAGCCTCTCCCCTTTACCTCCTGTTTAAGAATCAGAGGCCTTTAATTTTATTTTGTGTAATTCTCTATCATTGCATAATTTTGCTCCAAAGATGAAGATATTAAAGTAAGAAAATTTTATTAAGATGTAATTATTAATAATATATTCATAGATTTTTTGAATTCCATAGCCATAGTAGCGAAGCACCTCCGGGCTCCTTCAGATAATATGTTTCTAGTTGGATGATTTCCACAATCTCATAGGGACCTTCCTAGTTCGGGGCAAGCTTTCCTTGATTTCGAGGTTGCAAAATATCTGCTTGTCGAAGGACTAGATTTTCTATTCTGAATACCTTGCTTCTAACCCTAGAGTTATAGTAGTGGGTATTGTGGTATCAACTCGCTCTGATACCAATCTATTAGGATATCGACTCACTCCGATACTACTTATGAGGATCTAGTACTAGGATATTGCAGCAGAAAGAAAGAAGAAAATAAAATAATAAAAGTAATCAAGTACATAGATCAACCGAAAGGCTCACCTCCATGAGGCATGCAAAGCTTCACTATGAAAAAAATTAGGTACAAGAGGAGAATACCTACTCTCAACTCACCGTATATAAATCTCTCTCAACTAGAAGCTACCCTCACAAAAGCTCTCTCAAAATTCTAAGAAGACTCTCAGAAGCTACAAGATGCTTTGCCCTCATAGCCTCCATGCCGGATGCTATGCACCTCTTGCTTCTCTCTCACACGGGCTACATGTATTTGATGCTCTACCAAGCTCATCTTGATGGCTGTCTAAGCCCTCTACGTGCCTCTCATGCCACACGCGCCATCTTACTGCTCCACAGCACCTTAGCCCTTTAAATAGGATCAAAATCCTCTTCTCAAAAATTCACAGGAGTCCAAACAGGGCTCTTTCTCCTAATATGAATCGAACATGTCCTTAATGGAGTCTTAGAATGCTTTTCGACCTTTAAATCATGACCGCAATCCTCCATGGCCGCTGGATCCTATGGTCCATGCGCAATTTTCGTAGATCTCTTGGATTAATCACAATTCGAATTTCGCCTCCATCGAGCCAGCTCAATTAGGGGTCGAGCTGGCTTGACTGAATCTTGCCCAAACTCCTACTTCTATCTGCCTGAGAGAGCCAACTTAGCTGTGGTTTGAGTCATCTCGACCGCATATCAGAGCTAGTCCGATTGCTATGCTGAAAATTGATTCTCTTCTTATTGTGGGTTGAATTCGAGGAATCAAATCCTAACAATCTCCATCTAGACTCGATATTCGTCCTTCACCTGACTTTGAGAGCTTGTGATCCATCTCACCTCTATGCCCTGGGGCACGTTTGCTGATCATGGATGGGCAAATATGAGAGTCGAGTCAGGCCACTCAATCCTACCTCCATCAATGGCTGTGTCCACTCTGACCAAAGACCTACTCAGAAAAGTCTCCTGCGGTAATAGAAACTTCACTATATGATGTCGCCACTCATCCTCCCGAGTCTTCCATCTTGTGATTGATCCATCTCCACCTGGAGCTCCACCTCGTACTAGACTTCCTTTGGCTCTTGAAGCTCTACCTCGCACTGGACTTTCTGCCAGATAGTAACGTCCTCTTGTCTTCTTCTTTTCCTCTAATATTATCCTATTACTATGCATGACCTTCAAGATTCCATCATCAGCTATCCACCTATAGCTGTTTGAATCCAGTCTGCTTAGTAAGATAAGATTTCACCTAAAATTGGATATGTATCAGACCTCTTCCAATCTTCTCACTACACCATCATGTGTCCTCTAGTTGACCATCCTGATGCTTCTAATTGCACAGCTCAATCCATTCGACAGATAAGCAGTGCCCTCACTGCTCTCTAGGAAGTTAAACTGCTCCTCTCTACAACAAACATGATATATGCATGCAGAATCTAAAATTCATTGCTGAGAAAAACTAGATACCTCATTAGATATCTCTAGGACATCATCTTCTGACTCGCTATTAGCTGTCGCTATAGTAGCCCTCATCCGATCCTTATGTTATGGATAATTCTTGACTCAATGCCCCAACTCATCGTACCTATAGCATCTGATCTTGCTTTGGTCTCTCATCTTAGACCTGGATCATCCTTCTTACGATCCTCTGTCACTCCATCTACTGTCTTCTGCTTCTTTAGAAATCATCAAAGCTAGGCTACCACCATCTGAGCTCAAAGCTGGGTTCTCCCTCCTGAGAACACTACTATAGAATAGGACTACAACAGTAGTTTGTAACCACTGCCATAGCCCAAAAAATTACTACTATAGGCTATGGCAATGGTTATATAATCGCTGCCACTATAGCAATTACCGAAGGTCTATGGCTGCAGTTGTTGCAGCGGTTATGGGAACCGATGCCATAGACTACCTATTATAGCAATTTTTGAACTGCTGCCATATTTTGATCTATGGCAGCGGTTATATAACTGCTACCATATCTTAACCTATGACAGCAGTTACGTAACCACTGCTATAGCTTTATGGTAGTGGTTATTGAGCCGATGCCATAGGTTCTATGATAGTGGTTGACACATGCCTATGATAGCGGTTGGCATGTCTATGGTAGGGGTTGTAAAACCACTATCATATTTTTTAAATAATTAAAAAAATATAAAATTTTTAATTTTTTATATATTTTATCTAATAAATATAGAGAGATATAATATAAAAAATATTATAAATATAAAATTATTTCTAAAATGCTAAAATTTTATTATCAAATAAAATTTATTATAATATTTTTCATAAAAAATACATCAAAAGTTTCCTAAATCTATATCATTGTTATCACCAGGAGATGGAGCACGAGCTGGAGTTGGAGCTGGAGCCGGAGTTGAAGCTGGAGAGTTGGAGCTAGAATGTGGGCCAACATATCCTCAAAGTCCATGAAAGCACCTCCAAAACATGCACTGAGTGTCGATACCATGTCGCTCACGATACCCTTCAGATGAGATGCACGCTCCTCAGCTTGATCTGCCCACGTCATAGCATGATCTGCCCATGCCAATGCCTCCTCAAGCTCCTTCTGACTGATGACATCGAAAGCCTATGAAGAGATGCTCGCCTTAGATCAATAGCTAGTCAACATATGTCCAGGCCTGGATCGAATCCTCCCAGAGTGCTCAAGCCTCAAGATCTGAAACAGATGGTCATGGGGCCAAAGATATCCGGGCCCTCGCTTATGAGCGCATCTAACTGATCCAGTAATTATAAATTTAAATAAAATTTTAAGAAATACTATAATACTAATCATATATACTAATATATTTAATACTCACAAAAATCTTCCTAATCGTGGTGTTCATCGGTCTGCTCTTCTTATCCGTTTGGCTGGATCGAAAGATCTCGCTATGGCTGGGCATCACTCCATTTCTCATCAGCTATATTAATGGATCAATTTAATAAAAAAATAAAAAAATATATCAATTTAATTTATCTAGTAAGATTTAGAATTTATTACCTCTCTATGCACACGATTGGCCATAGACTCACGATCGAGAGTGTGCGTATACTCCTGGGCTTCTCGATTCTTCTGATTCTAACAGAAGGTAGTCTAATAAGTATTCAAATAAATAATAAATATTTAAAAAATATTTAAATATAATTTTAAGCATATTAAAAAATTCAAAAGTCAGTAATTTTAACTCGAACTCCTGACTCCTCCAATGTGTAACCATCCTTTCCCACTGACTTGGAAGACAATCCTATATCTAAGAAATAAGCTCCTCTAGAGTGTCTATCGGTGCTTGAGCCATCCTCTGTGGAGCTTGACCTTGTAGCCCTAGTACAACTTCTCGATCTTCTTTAGTCAGTCATCTCGAGCCCTCTCATGATCAAAAAAGTCATACCTCCTCTGCACAAAGTTATTAAAAGTTAGTTACAAAATTATTCTAATCAAATATAGTGTAAATATGTAAAATGCACTTATCCATATCTCCTCCCACACCTAGTTCGTGACAGCAGCATCTATCAATCGCCAGTCTCTAGGCTCTATAGAAATAATGTCTAACCACCTCACAAGCACTCCAAAAAAGGAATACATCTTCCGTGAGGTCTCCCCTACTGGCCTTCCCTCTACATCATACTACACCATCACCTGATGCTAGCGGTTCCACACATGCACCATATGTGTGGGACCGCAAAATATTTGGCTCGATGATGCATCTATAATGAAAATATATTATACAAATATATAAGTATACAAATACTATATAAAAAATAAATAAATAATATAATAAAAATATATAATCAGATGTCGGTAGAGTAGCATTTATCGGAGATGTGGATGATGGTGGGGCTCAGATGTTATGGAGTAGATGTCGGTGGTGAGTAGATGCGGTAGTGGAGATTCCTAGCCCAATGCGAGATAATGGAGTATGCTCCGATTGCTTCTCAGATGCTGAACTTCGTGTAACCCGCCGAGGGATAGGGGTGAAAGCAAGATGGCATTTTGGTGCCATCGTGACCTGCAATGTTAATGAACATTAACCAATATAACATGTTGAACAATAATATTAGCAACACATCAATAAATAGACTCTAATAATTTACACCAGAATGTTGAAGTCATCATCTAGTGGCATCTACAATATGGACATCACCATCGCTCCTGACAAATGTATTTAGGATCTCGACAGTACCAGATAAGTTTTATCCTAGAGGAGTACTTTGCATGCATGATCCAACATCGTCATCAATTTTGGTATCATCAAAAATATGCCTAGGCACCATCTTCATAACAACACCTTATTGAGACTCCAAGGTATCACTAACGTAGAAGACTTGACTAGCTTGGGAGGTAAGTATATACGATTCTTCAGTGCGGAGATGGCATTGCATGTTAATGAGAGTAAAACCACACTCATCAATCTTCATCCTAGACTGTGACAAGGTGTCAAACCAGTCGCACTTCATCAACACAATCCTTCCTTTAGAATAATAGTCCAAGATCACTATCTTCTCCACCATGCCATAATAGTTCAAATCCTCCGTACGAGATTGTGAAACCCTCGAGCTAGCATAACATCCAATGGTGGCGCTCAACATGATGCCACTAATTTGTGTTGCCATACTTACGGACCTACTATGAATATTAAACATGTAGCCATTAATGACGAGCTATTTATACTCACACATGATACGATTAGGATCCATTGAAAGAGCATGCACTTCAAGGCTCACATTATTGAATGGCAATCTCCACACCTAATTAAGGAGATGACACTTGATTAGTAACATATTCAAATAGGTTGTACAAGATAAGAATATATAATCATTTACATGATCTTTGAATCATTTAGAAAATTCTTTGTTGTGCATTTTCTCTTTCTTCTGCATACTTAGAGCACCATATTTTACTCTTATGACCTTCTTATATTTGCTGCATGCATAAAGAATAAATTTAGATATAATTGAGTATTTTTTTTAATTATTATAAAATAAATAAAGCTGAGTGACTCACCTTATATATGGCTCAATGATATCATAGTTGAAGAGTATGTAATGGTGTGCCTTATCCCTTTCCTCAATGCTTAAATCAGTGAGGTGGTATGAAGTGAAAAGTCCATCTAGCTATGGAATGGACTCAAATGTAGGTTTAATTGGCTCATACTGATCATCTTGATTTCTCATTGATCGATTATAATATGTCTCAAGCTTGTTTAAGTACATGGTACAAAAATTCATACACTTTTGATCCAAATAACCTTCTACTATGGATTCCTACAAGCGATTCATATTTCTTACATAAGATTTTAGAGTTTGAATATTCCTCTTCGTAGGATACATTCATCGGCAGAACACTAGACCTCCAAGTGTAACTTTCTCTGCAAGGTGCATGGTGAGATGCATCATAATCATAAAAAATGATGGTGAAAATATCTTCTCCAGATCATATAATATAGTCACCGTCCTTGCCTTCATTTTCTTCACATCTTTCTTAAGCAACCTCTTTGCACAAATATCTCTGTAAATGTTGCAAAGACGAATAACAGCTATTCTGATATTTTTTGGCAACAAGCGGTGAATAACTATTGGGATCAATTTCTACATCAGCACATGATAATCTTGAGTCTTCAATCTCCCAAGTTTGACATCCTTACTATTCACACGCTTTGATATGTTGCTTGAGTATCCATTAGGGATCTTTATGTTCTCCAACACACAAAGAAATGTGAACCATTTGGAGGCATTTATAACATAGCATGCATGAGGGAGCCTCCACTGTTCTCCCCCTATCGGCTCTAGATGGAGTGATCTTCCAATATCCCATTCTTTTAAGTTAAATTGAGAATTCAAGTCATCCTTAGTCTTATCTTTGATATTTAAAATTGTTTCCAATAGGACCTCACACACATTCTTTTCAATATGCATTATATCTAAGCAGTGGTGCAATAAGTTTATCTCCCAATATGGCAAGTCAAAGAAGATGCTCTTTTTCCTCCAATTAAAGTATGTGTCATCTTTCTTTGATCGACGCTTCCTCTTTTTACCACCAATTAGATCATCTTTTCTAAATTCAACATTGAGACCATCCAACTCTTTAACTACATCACTTTTAGACATCTGGCTAGGTGCCTCACCTTCTTCAACAGTGCCATCGAATGAGCATGCATCCCTTCTATATGGATGGTTTCGATGGAGAAAACATTGATGCCCCATATAGCTAAAGCTCCTCCAATGTGTCAACCTTCTAAATCAGATATTTTTCCATAAATCAGACATGCTAGCTTACCTTTGGTGCTCTAATCCGATATTAGGGCATAGGCTGAAAAATCATTTATTGTCCACAAAAGTGCTACACGTATGGAGAATGACTCATTCAGCAAAGCATCAAAAATTGGAATACCTTGAATGCTCCATAACTACTTCAGCTCAATAATAAAAGGCTGTAAATAAACATCAATGTCATTACCTACCTCCATCGGTTCAAAGATGAGCACTATCATAAAAGCAATGGATTTTTTCATATACATCCATGGTGGAAGGTTGTAAACATGAATAAATACTAGCCATACACTATGGATGGTATTCATATACTTGAACAGGTTGAAACTATCACATGACAAGCCCAACCTCACATTATGTATCTTATGTGCGAAGTCAGGATGTAATTTATTAAACTTCTATCATGCCTCTCCATCAGCTGGATGCCTCAATGCATCATCTTCTGTTTGGTCTTCTTCATGTCATCTCATGTCCTTCAATGTTCTTGCTGACATAAATAATTTTTAGAGTCTCGAAATCAAAAAAAAGTGCCACATCAACTTTTGAGGTACACGAGTCGATGTGCCGTCTTTATTTTATTTCCATCTTGACACACGGTACCTCATGCACTCATTTTGGTCGACATCCCCCTTCCAATAGAGCATGCAATCATTGGGACATGCATGTTTCTTGGTGTAAGCAGAGTCCAGCTGTTCAATAATCTTCGATGCCTCATAATTATTCTTTGAAATTTATGCATTGTCCAGAAAAATGTCCCCCAAAAGCTCTAATATGCAATTCAGTCCATTATTATAGAATCCATTGGAGCATTTTGCATGATACAATCAGATTAAGAACTTCAGCTTTGCCATCTTTTCACATCTGGGATACAATGGAATATTAGCATCCTCCATCAACTTACGAACCTTCTCTACATCCTCACTGTTTGTCATTCCACTAATCACAGAATAAGGCATGGATATAGATGCACCATCATTATAGCCAATAAACAAAAAAAATATCATGAACCATTTGTTCCACTCCTCCATCATGTTGATCGCCTCCTTGTGGTCTACCCTCACCATGTTGGTCCCAACAAATTTTATAATCGACTTTAAAGCCATAAATAGTGAGGTGATCATTTACATCTTGACGAGGTAGCTATGGTCCATCCATATATTTTTTACAAGAATATTGGATCAGTCCATGGTCCCCAAATTTTTCTATAGTAAAATTAAAAAAATTTTAAAGTCCAGCCTCATATTCTGATGAGAGTCTACTAAACTTCATCCACCCCTTATCCATTTTAAAAATGATGATACTGTAATTAAATCATGTGTGAAACTTAAATTATATACTAATGCATTATAAATAAATATGTATTATAAATAAAAAATGCATCATAAATAAGGATTGAAATAAATATCATGTGTAGAACTCACATTAAATATTATTTTCAGACTTGCAATAAATGCATCATATCATCAACTAATAGGTAAAGCTAGGTTCTATCCCATTCAGAAATTGCATTAATTCTATAGGTTCATTATAGTAATCAAACAATATGCATTAGAGATCGAATAAAATTTCGACAGTATTTCTCCTTAGTTCTCTCGTGTAGGAAGAACAAAAAAAAATACTATCCAAAATTTTATTTTAAATCTTTAGCATACCTTTTGATTAAAGCAACTACCTATAGAATTATCTGTAATTTTCAAACTATCCAAATTGGACAATCAATTGATCATTGTACATAATTCTCTCATTCGTATAATTACATATAATTGTATGAATGTCGGAGATTGTGTACACTAATCAATTGATGGGTCTATCATTATGCAATGCAATAAATAAAAGCAACAAGGTATAAATATCCAAAAAATGTTATCCAATAAATTCTACAACATGAATTGCATTCATAAATAATTAAAGATGAGCAATAGTCATAGATCCGATCTCTTATACGAACCTAAGAGTTAATCCAGAAATCTGAAAGAAGATGAAGTAGATGATGGCGGCACTTTAGGGCTTAAAGTTGAAATCTTAGAGAGACATATCAAATTCTGTTCGCAACCATTGAGTCGACTCACTTAGAAGCCGAGTTGGCTCCATGCCTGAGATAGTCGGCTCCATGCTTGAGACATTCGACTCGGGTCCTCCCCTAGCCAGCTCAATCTCGGCTTGAGCTAGCTTGGTTGCATATCCGAGCTAGCTCGGATGTGTGCCATCCCCTATTCTTGGTTGTCTCTGCCTTCCCCTCATCTTTTCGATTGCTTATCTCCCACTTAATCTCCATTGCCGATGAGGCCAGACCCCCACCTCCCTGATCCCTCTCTCCTTCTCTTAATCTCCCTCTCTCCCTCTCTCGATCTCCCTCATCGGTGAGGCCAGACCCCCTCCCTCCCTCTCTCGATCTCCCTTGTCGGTGATGGTGGTGAGGCCGGACCCCCTTCCTCTCTCTCTCTCTCTCTCTCGATCTCCCTCGTCGATGATGGTGGTGAGGTTAGCGAGGCCGAACCCCTCCCTCCCTCTCCCACTCTCTCGATCTCTCTTGCTAACAAGGTCGGACCCCCTCCCTCCTAGAGATGCCAGCGAGGTCGGACCCCGCCCTCTCTCTCTCTCTCTCTCTCTCGATCTCCCTCACTAGCGATGGCGGTGAGGCCAAACCCCTCCCTCCCTCTCTTCCTCTCCTTTTCTTAGTTTCAGATCCCAAAATCGGGTCCAGATACCCAAGATCCATTAGGGTTTGGATCTGGTACTTCAAGTATGGATCCATCGGGTATTCGAGTTTGGATCCTAGTAATTAAAATTGAATTCAAATCTAAATATCCAGATTTCAATCCAAACTCGACCCATTGACAGATCTAGTTCAGTGATTAATAAATAATACTATAAAATTAAAATAAAAAATTATACCTACAGCTATAGAGAGGGGGTCGCACTGAAAGCTCCGAGGGTCATCGGTGATGGTGCTAGAGGAAGATGACGGTGCTAGAGGTAACCTGCAAAACAAGAACAAGATAATGAGATAGAGAGAGAAGAGAGAGAAAGAGGACGGGGGTGGGAGAGGGGAGAGAGAGGGAGAGGGGTCCCGGAGGGGCACCATGATGGGGAGGCCAGGGGAGGGGGAGGGCAGGGAGCAGGCGGTTGGGGATGGGGAGGAAAGGGGGCGGCGGCGGCCGAGGATGGGGAGGGAAGGGGGCGGCGATGGCGACCGGGGATGGGGAGGGCAGTGGGCGAGCGGCTAGGGATGGGGAGGGCAGGGGGCAGGCGGTCGGGGATGGGAAGGGCAGGGATGGTGGCGGTCGTGGATGGGGAGGGTGGGGGTGGGCGACCGGGGTCAAGGATGGGGAGGGTAGTGGGTGGGCGGCAGCGACCAGGCAGGGTACGGGGTGGGCGGCCAAGGATGGAGAGGGCAGGGGGTGGCGACGGCCAGGGATGGGAAGTGCAACATGGGGGGTGGAATGACCTGTGGGTTGGACAGGCAGGGGGTGGGCAAAGATCACCGAGAAGGGGCAGCACCGACCGGGGGGGAAGGAGGGGCAGCGCCGATCGAGGGGAAGACTTCAGTGGAGTCTCACCGAAGATGGAGAGGAGGGGGGAGAGAGAGAGAGCGCACGAAAGGAAAGAAAATTTAAAAATTTTTAACCTAACCTATAGCAGCAATTTTTGAACTGCTGCCATAGATCTATGGCAGCGATTACTGAAAATTGCTGCTATAGATCTACAGCAGCAATTTTCTAATCGCTGCTATAAGTCTATGGCAGCGATTTCCAGTAATCATTGCCATAGATTGAAAATAATTTTTTATATTTTTTATCTAAATATTATATAATTTTAAAATTTAATGCTCATCTTTATCATTTATTATCTAAATAATTATTAATTAAGTATCTTCATAAAAGATCGCCTCGATTCGATGGCCCTAGCTTCATCGATCAGAAAAATTTGATTTCCACGATCACGAACGATGATGCGATGATCTGATAGATGAAAACCTTCGATCGATTCAAAAATCTACAATGTTGATTTTCATGATATTTATAGCATACTAGCAAAATTTTACTTCAATCAGATATCGTTATCATGGTCAATTTAGTACGGAATGATTTCGCCCGTTAAATTAGAAATAAGCGATCAAAGGGCTAAACAACGTTCGATTATGTGATAATTTTTTAGTTAAATGATCTTTGCTATAATTTTAATCTTTTTATATGATGATGATAATAAAATTTAAATCATTTTCGTATGAACTATTCACATTAATCAGATATTACAAAAGCACGAGCATAACCAATGGAGTTTAAGAATGATTATTAGATGATGTATAGTTTAGATCGTTCTTAGTCTCATGAGTTAAATTTTATAATTACTATCATAAAAAATGATTAAAATAGTAGCCAAGATCATTTATAAAAAAATTATCTCATAATCAGACACCGTCTGGTCCTTTGATCACTCATTTATCATTTAACGATCGAAATTAGCCTATACTAAATTGATCAAGATAACGATATCCGATTGAAGTAAAACTTTGATAGTATGCTACAAACATAATCGAGATCATCGTTGTAGGTTTTTGGATCCATCAAAGATCTCCATCTATCAGATCATCGCATTGTCATTCGTGATCATCGAAATTGAATATTTTTGATTGATGAAGCTAGGGCCATCGGATCAAAGCGATCTTTTGCGATGACACTCTAATAAAAATTATTTAGACAATGAATGATGAAGATGGATATCAAATTTTAAAATTATATAATATTTAAAAAAAAATAAGAAAAAAAATATGGCAGCGGTTAAAAGGAACTATGCTATAAGTTGACCTATAATAGTGGTTGCCGTTAACTACTGCTATAGGTCGAACCTATTGTAGTGGTTACAAAGAATCGCTACTATAGGTCGATCTATGGCTGCGATTTCTTATAACCTCTACTATAGGTCGACCTATAGCAGCGGTTCTTTTTAACCGCTATCGTAGAGTCTATTGTAGTAGTTTCTAAAATCGCTATCATAGTATACGCTATCATAGACTCTTTTTATACTAGTAGAACCTCATTCTAGAGTATCACTATAGTGACCTCGTCCATCTTGATGGTGCTCTTTTCTACTAGAAAAGCAGTCACCAAGGATTCATATGAAGGAGGAAAGATGCTAGCATGACCAATGCCCTGGTCTTCTCCTTAACTTTTTCACCAATGCTAAGGAGGTCAGTGAGGATCTTCGAAAAGTTGGATAGATGCTCCTACATGCTCTGGCCTTCGTCCATCTATAGCTGGTAGAATTGCCTCCAAAAGAATGGTATGTTGGTGAACGACTTCATCATATACAACTCCTCGAGCTTCAACCATAGTGCCATCGAAAAACTCTCACCAAGTACATGGATCACTACATCATCCGCTAGGTACAAACGGATCGTGCCCACTATCTGTATCTGGATCTGCTTCCAATCCTTCACATCTATAGTAGTTGGCATCTCCTCATATAAGAGAGCGTCGATCAACCCCTGTTGGATGAGGACATCCTTTATCCTTGCTTATCATAAGAAGAAATTGCCCTTCTCATCGAATCTATTGATCTCCACCTTGATTGTGCTTGTCTTCTCCATGTTCTTCAATCTTTAACACCACTATTGCAATCTACGCTCTGGTACCGCCTGGCTCTGATACCAATTATTATGGTCTCAACTTGCTTTTGATGGGTTTGATGTATAGGATGAAAGCATGGATTTCAAAGCAAAAACATGAAATCAAATAAACCAAACCCAAACTGTAGGACCACCTTATTAGCAATTAAATTATATAACATGCATTTGTAATATAAAAGAATGTATTAGAACATACCTCTTCTCGCTAAACCCTAAATTGACCTTGATCGTCGGTAGCAGTTCGTCAGGGGTTCCACCAGGTGCCTACATGTTCACCCTCCAATGTTGATCCACACAGAGACCTTGACCAAGACACTAGCACCTCTGATTTACATAATTAAAATTCTTATAATAAGAACTTTAATTAAATGGGCAATACTTCTTAAGCCTTTATGTCACCTTCCTTGCCTTTCCTTATCTATCTTTCTTTTTCTTTTATCTTTTTAATTTTTCTTCTTAATCTCTTAGTCTTAAGATGACTTCTTGTCCTTATATTGACAAGGTCTAGACAAGAGAAAGAAAGAAAGAAAATTAGATAAAAAGAAACTCTTGTAAGAAAGAAAAGATAATGTTCACTCATCCGGACCCTTGGTGTGCACCCCTATTTATAATGTACGTAGGGGTGCCAACAAAAAATCTCACGTCCTTTCCTCATCAAATTCTCATGCCCCATCAGCCAATCTCATGCCTCATCAATGAAAATGAGATATAGACTTAGTCCAAGAGGTGCCTTAAAGCAGAAGGACTCTTGGATTAATTCTACATAAGTTTTTACAAAGAGTCGCAATAATTCATCTTTAGCGCCACCCTTTTCATCCATTAGATCATGAAACAAGTCCATCCAATGGCTCTAAAAAGGGACGCCCAATCAGCAAGAAGGCATGGAGATAAACTTTGAATAGTCAACGTCCCAAGAGACTTTGACTTAGTCCAAGAGACGTCAAGGAGGAGTAGGCGGCATGGAGTCTTGGGCGGTAAGGGGTCTTGGGCGATAAAACATCCTGGGCAAAAAATTTAAAAGGAAAAAGAAGTATTTCATCCATAGAAGGACTCTTCTACACCCCATATCAGATGTCCATGCCAATTAAAAAAATATTTACGGGACAACATATAGGAAAAGTCAAAGAAGGTAGGCGCCATCTTATTCCATGCGCCAAAGAGTCCTTTGCGCATGAAAGACTTCCCATGCGCAAGAGAGAGACTCTCTGGTGCATGGGATGTAGGTATGTGATGCCCAATCTGAAGCCCAATCAATCTAGGTTAATTCAACTCAAGACCAAATCCTATTTGGCTCAAATCGGGTCTAAATTAGCCCAAATCGGAAGTCGATTCGAATTCAATTCGAATTCAGGTGCTAGGGTTTGCTATATGTGCTAGCATATTCATCTTACAAACATGGTCTAATCTAATTAGACCCTTAATAAATTATCTTTATGTATGACCCATTGAGTTCCACATCTAACCAGCAGTGAGTCAGGGTGTGATTTGACCTAATCTGGTTAGAACTCAACCAAACTGATTTAGGTCAAAACTAGTCAACCCAATTTGACTTAATTTAGAACACTTTCTAATTTAATGATCAAACTAAAATTTTAATTTGATCAAATCCACAAGACATGATTGACGTCTAGCAATATATCATGACTATCCAAAAGATGTAAAATTTTGATGGAAATACCAAAAATATTCTTCAATAAAAATTATCATGCAACTAGATCCTTCGATCTTCCTGCATCCTGAATATAACTCTAGGTATGGAAATATGTCAATCCCAATATTATATTCATTTCTCTTTCAAACTTATGATAATGATTCATTTAATGAAATATTAAAAATTATTTCTAATTTTTATCATGCTTGAGGGTGTTATAGTTTGACTACACCATTACTCGATCTCCTAGCCATATGGAACCCTGAGGTGTATGTTGGCTATAGCATGTTCATTGTAGGAACTGGATGGCATCAAGATGGAATCTATCTACCTCGGTGGTAGAGGAGCAGCCCTATGATAATCATGAGAATCAAGTTCAGAAATCCATGGCCATGGTAGAGTGAAATAATAGAAAGAGTTTCTATTTAGATTTTCACATCGGACTTGAATCGAATGATTACATCATATGATAGAGACTAGGGTTTGACGAGTTTACCTTAACCCTAATCTGATCGGGGCTCAAGATAGAAGGACTGAATCACACAGGTAGCTGCACCAAGAGGTTCACATTCAGCTCTGATGGGTTGCCACCATATACTGCTAGGTGTCACTGGTGGATTTTGGGAGCAATTAGAATGATTTAGATGATCGATCATTCTAGCTGTTCGAATCAGAAGAGTTTTGATCCATCGAAAGGAGTTTCGATGATGTCGATGATAGAGATCATGACATATCCCATTATCATACAGAACTAAACCTAACTGGGTCATACAAATAAGGGTTTGAATCTGGTGATCATCAATTGAACTAATCCAGTTCAATTGATCTGAATGAGATTCAATTAGATTCAAGAAAATCGTGCTAGCACTCGATTGAACCTAACGTTCTTCTTTTACTATCAAAGGATGACTGCTGATCTTCAAAAGAAGTTTTGAAGATCCTCCAGATTAGATCCAGATCTAATTTTTGGAGACGTGATAGAGAAGAAAAGGATCTCCAAATCTAATTCAAGTGGATACCGATAGAGGCCAGGCGCTTGCGTGGCTAGATCCAGAACCTTCTGCTGCATAGAGGATCATCAACGGGTAATTGGATTACCCAAATCAGGTAAATTAAATTTAATTTAATTTATCTTTATTTTATTTTGTTTGTTAAAATAATAAAAATCAGATCTAAAACATTCCAGATCTGATATAGATCAAAGAAAAAAAATTTTGAAATATATCTCTTGATCTGATCGAATCTGAATGAACCTGGACTGGGAAATCAGGATTCCCCTTCAACTGGTATCAGAGCCAAGGTTCTAAATTATTTAGATCTGATTTTAAATTTATTTTAATTAGAAAATAAATGATTTTAGATGTCACATGAGATGTGATCAGATCTAAAATTAGAAAAAAATTAAAATTAAATGATTTGGATCTAAGATTAGAAGATATGCATGACTAGTTCTAGAATAGAATAGTTCTATAGAATAGTCTTGCATGTTTTTGATTTAATCTGATTAAATCATATTTTAGATCTTTTATTTACTATTTTTTGATATTATAAGTATTATAATAACATCTAAAAAATAGTAAATAAAAATTATTTAATTTTAAATATCATATGAGATATGATTGATGCATGTCTAGACTAGTTGTAGAATAGTTCTACATAATTATCTAGATTAGAATTTATTTTGATTAAGATCAATTTAAATCTAATTTTTTAGATTATTATGAGATAATTTAGATCTAAAAATATGCATGATTTGATACATGAGATGTATGCAAAATATGCCATGATTAGATCTAATTTATATATGAGATATATGATATAGATCTGATACTATTTTGTAGTATTGAATGTTCCTGATTAAGGCGTTCCTCTTGGCCGTCCGGTCATAAGAATGAAGAAGGGTTTAAAGGCCCTCTCTTCCCATTCGATGGGGTGTTCTTATGATGTGTAGGGGTGCTGCGTGTTCGTCCTTAATCAGAAACCCAAAACTTACTTTCTGCAAAACCCTAGATCCTGAAATCCTAGGATTTATTATGCATATTTTATTTATGAACCCTACTTAATTAAAAATTAAGATTATGGAATATTAATTAGGATCTAAAATTGAGAATTTTAGATCTAAGACATATTCATAATACTGGGTTCGGGCTTGGGTAGCTCAATTAGGTCTAAGCGGTTGATCAAACCGAATCAAGAGTTGGTTAGATGGGATCAACAATGCTTAAATTGACCAGCCTAATAGGATTAAGTCTGGGTCAAGATCGAGTCACGATCAAGCAAGACCTAATTAGGCTCAGAGGTTAGAGTCTGGATTGTAGGCTAACCCAATTGGTTCTGGCTCAACAATTTGGTGTCTAAGGTAAGTTTGGCACATACGACCGACTGGTTTTTAATTGGAAGCTACTCGACCTGAATGCGTTCTTGTACGAGTTAATGGCATATTCCTTCCACCGGTCTCACTTACCTGGCCATATCTGTTGACACAGTTCTGATCTGAGGTGGTCAATAATCCGAGCTAACCCATGCCACTAGGTTAGTCATAATTGTTATGACTAAGCCAAGTCTAGTTTAATGAGACCTGAATCAATTCTCCCTAAGAAAAGATTAAGTCTGAGGTCTTCCACCATTGTAGATGTGCGGGCCCTTCCCGGGGTTGATTGTTCTCGGCTGGATACAGTGGCTCAGTTGCACCGGAAAAGATGCAACCATGTCTATTAGGCATTGGATGCTATGGGCTGGAGGATGAGTTGGGCTCAATATTTCTGGATACGGTGAGAGACTCAATTAGGAACCCAGTCTATGCAAATGGTGGGTCTGACTTAACTAAGGAGTGGATCAATATTTTGGATACGGTGAGATTCATGAATTAGAGACCAAGTTTGGGTGCACCATGATTAGAGAATCATTGAACAAGAGTTGTTCACTCATTGGCTAACCCATCACCAATAACTGTTAGGTGAGGTGATGAGTCAGTTGGTGAGACCGCACCACCCACTAGAAATCATTAATCGTGGAGATTTTCGCATCTCTACAGAGGGAAGTGTAGGGATCCGAGAAAATAGTGGAAGCTAATTTATTTAAAAATAAAATCTCTAAATAAATTGGTCAAGTCAAAATTACAAGTATCTAACTAGAATCTTTGACTCTCTACAGGAAAATGTCTGCGTCCAATCCATTGGCACGTATCCTGGACACACATAGACTGACTGGATCCAATTATAAAGATTGGCTCAGGAAACTATACAAAATAGTTTTGGGATTTTGAGAAGTTAACCCATGTATTGGACCAGGACCCTCCCACCTTACCAGCCCGTCCATCTATTGAACAGAGAGCGTCTCTGGAAAAATGGATAGACGAAGATAATAAGGCCAGATATTACATGTTGGGCTCGATGTCTGATGAGCTCCAGCGCCAACATGAAGGATATCGGGACTGCTCGCCAAATGTTGGCTCACCTGCAGGAGATGTTTGGTGAACAGAGTCGCGCAGCCAAATATCAAGTCACGAAATGATTTTTTAAGGCTAAGATGCATGATGGGCAGTCAGTCCAAGATCACTGTCTGACAATGATCAAGGACATGGAAGAGCTTGAGAAGCTCGGTGTGAAGTTAGACTTGGACCTGCAGAACGATATTATTCTGCAATCCTTGACTGATGCATATGGGCAATTCATCATGAATTACCACATGCATAAACTTCAAAATTCCTTGGCCGAATTAATGAATATGCTGGTTACCGCTGAGCTTTCTATGAAAGGTTCTAAAGGCTCAGTTCTTGCTATGGAACGGACTTCTTCCAAAAGAAAGTCTTATGAAAAGAAAAAGAAGTCTGTGAAAAAGCAAAAGGTGGAAGGATCAAAGAAGAAGAAGGCAGAGCCGAAGAAGAAGGCCGATGTCAAAGAAAAGTATTTTCATTGCAACAGCGACGGCCATTGGAAGCGAAACTGCCCTACTTACCTGGCCACCCTGAAGAACAAGAAGGAAGGTCCTTCTGGAGGTATGCTTGTTATTGAGTCTAACCTTACGATTTCTTCTGCATCCAGTTGGGTGCTTGACTCTGGTTCTAGTGCTCATCTGTGCACTTCCATGCAGGGTCTTGAGGATAGCAGGAGGCTGAGGGATGGAGACATGATCCTATGCATCGGTAATGGAGCAAGAGTTGCTGCAGTAGCCATGAAAATATACCCTCTTCGATTACCATCTGGTTTAGACTTAGTTTTGAAAGACTGTTATTATGTGCCTGCAGCTAGCAGGAATTTGATTTCTATGTTTCATGCTTAGCACAAGAAGGCTATGTGATTACCTTCTTTAAGGACCATTGTAACATTCTTTATGAAAGAAATAAAATTGCAAATGGTTTTCCTTATTAATGGTCTTTATCAGCTACATATTGATGTACCTGTTCTAACTATCGAGCAAAACGTGAATGCCAAACGACCTAGGGATAGTCCAAACGACAGATATCTATGGCACCTGAGATTAGGTCATATAGCAGAAGATAGGATCAACAAATTGGAGAAAAATGGGCTATTGAGTCCATTGACTTTCGAGTCATATCCAACTTGTGAATCCTGTCTTCAAGGCAAAATGACCTAAACTCCCTTTTGTTGGACATGGGGAGAGGGCCACAGATCTCCTTGCCCTAGTACATACTGATGTGTGCGGCCCATTTGATGTGCCGGCTAGAGGCAATTTTGTCTACTTCATTATCTTTACCGATGATCTATCTAGGTATGGGTATGTGTATCTTATGAGACACAAGTCTGAAGCTTTTGAAAAGTTCAAAGAATTCAGACATGAAGTAGAAAAATAAACTGAAAAACCCATTAAGGTTCTTCGATCAGATCGAGGAGGTGAATACCTTAGCTGAAAATTCCTAGACTATCTAAAGAAAAATGGCATAGTCTCTCAATGGACTCCACCAGGAACACCTCAACTCAATGGGGTTTCAGAACGGAGAAATCGGAACTCTATTGGATATGGTTCGATCCATGATGAGCTTCACAGACCTTCCTGATTTTCTTTGGGGACACTCATTGTTAACTTCAATCTATCTACTGAATAGGGTTCCCTCTAAAACCGTTCCTACCACACCGTATGAGATATGGCACGGTAAGAAACCAAGTCTGAGTCATCTCAGAATTTGGGGTTGTCCGGCTCATGTCAAAAGACAACAAGCGGACAAGTTAGAGTTTAGGTCCTTTAGAGCTCGATTCATAGGATATCCTAAAGAGTCATTAGGATACTATTTCTACATTCCAGAAGACCACAATGTGATTGTGAGTCGACATGCCATATTTCTTGAAAAATAGTTTATTCAAGATAGTGGCATTGGAAAATAGATCAAGCTTGATGAGAAAGTCTCACAAGTAGAACGAGCTAAGGACCAATTGGAACCAAATCAGGTTGAGCCAATAAGAACACTACCTCCTCCACCTCGTAGATCGGAAAGAGTTTTTCGTCCCCCTGAAAGATACTTAGGTATTATTTCAGAGGAAGTAGAGAAAATGTTCCTCGTAGGTAATGGTGCTCATGGTGATGATCCCAAAAACCTACAACGAGGCGATATCAGATATCGACTCCTGAGAAATGGCTAGAGGCAATGCAGTCAGAAATTGACTCGATGCACTCAAACCAAGTCTGGACCTTGGTAGATCCACCAGAAGGTATAGTACCTATTGGATGTAAATGGATCTTCAAGAGAAAGATTGGTGCAGATGGAAATGTGGAGACATTCAAGGCTAGACTAGTGGCAAAAGGTTATAGTCAATGCGAAGGCATTGACTATCAGGATACCTTTTTCCCAGTAGCTATGCTAAAATCCATCCGCACATTGCTTGCCGTTGCAGCCTATTTCGATTATGAAATATGGCAAATGGACGTGAAAATGGCATTCTTAAATGGATATCTTGAGGAAGATATCTATATGGAACAGCCGCTAGGTTTCACATCCAGTGATATTGATCACAAGGTTTGCAAGCTGCAAAGGTCCATATATGGACTTAAGCAAGCATCTCGGAGCTGGAACACTCGTTTCAATGATGTGATCAAAAAATTTGGTTTCATCAAAAATGAAGAGGAACCTGTGTGTTTTCAAAAAGATCAGTGGGAGCGCTGTTGTCTTCCTCGTATTGTACGTGGATGACATCCTCCTTATTGGAAAATGATATTTCCATGTTGACGACAGTCAAAATGTGGTTGTCCAAGGAATTCTCCATGAAAGACCTAGGTGAAGCATCCTTTATTCTAGGAATTAAGGTCTATAGGGATAGACCGAATAGGATGCTAGGACTTTCACAGAAGATGTACATAGAGGAAGTACTAAAGAGGTTTAGTATGGAAAACTCTAAGAGGGGATTAATACCCTTCAGACATGGTATTCATCTTTCCAAGAAGATGTGCCCCAGCACACCTGAGGAAATAGAACGCATGAGCAAGATCCCTTATGCTTCTGCAATAGGGAGCCTCATGTATGCCATGCTATGTACACGACCTGATATAGCCCATGCTGTGAGTGTCACAAGCAGATATCAGTCAAATCCAGGTGAAGAACACTGGACTTCTGTGAAATGTATCCTTAAGTACTTGAGAAGAACTAAGGATATGATGTTGGTCTTTGGTAACGGAGAACTCCAAGTCCAGGGATACACAGACTCAGATTTTATGTCTGATATAGATGATCGAAAGTCGACATCTGGATAGTCTGTTTGTGTGCAATGGTGGTGCTGTCAGCTGGAAAGAGTTCCAAGCAAATAGTGATAGCAGATTCCACCATGGAAGCAGAATATATCGCTGCATCAGAGGCTGCGAAGGAAGCATTCTGGTATAAGAAGTTTGCTGCAGAAATCAGAGTAATGCCATCAGATGCCATTCCTCTATACTGCGACAATAATGGCGCCATAGCCCTTGCTAAGGAGCCGAGGTCTCACCAAAAATCCAAGCACATTGAGCGGCGATACCACCTCATCCGCGATTACCTCGAGAAGGGTTACGTCGAGGTCAAGAGAGTCAACTCCACAGATAATGTGGCAGACCCACTTACAAAGCCGTTGGGCCAGCAGAAGATTCGAAGCCCACCTTGAGAAGATGGGACTTAGACTTGTAGCCAATTGGCTTTAGGATAAGTGGGAGATTGTTAGATATATGTGCCCTAGAAGCCAGAATTGGCTGACACTTGTAATACACTTCTAGGGGCAAAATTATAATTTTGACTATAATGAATAAAATGGATTATTTTCTATCACATATGTGTATTTAGTGTCTGTGATACATCCTTTGAGTTAATGGTAATGATAATTCATATTTTCAAGAGTTGAAAATTTAAGACATGAATAATCATTATTAACTCATAAAATGCTCCCGACCATAGGATCATCACGAGGATGGTGATTGATCCAGAAGGTTGGTGTACAATCGCTTCTCTTTAGTAGATGAGTCTTGAGTCTACGGTGTGGAGACACCGGAAGCGAGAGTACAGGTACTCGTTAGAGAACGAGGGCACTGAGCGTGACCACCTCGAGTAGTCATTAGGGAGTCTACCTTCTCGTCAATGACTGACTCGATGCTGCAGTAGTGTGTCTGGTTCTTTGACCTGAGGTGCATCGGACAGTTCACCTTGAGGGTGTTATAGTTTGACTACACCATTACTCGGTCTCCTAGCCATATGGAACCCTGAGGTGTATGTTGGCTATAGCATGTTCATTGTAGGAACTGGATGGCATCAAGATGGAATCTATCTACCTCGGTGGTAGAGGAGCAGCCCTATGATAATCATGAGAATCAAGTCCAGAAATCCATGGCCATGGTAGAGTGAAATAATAGAAAGAGTTTCTATTTAGATTTTCACATCGGACTCGAATCGAATGATTACATCATATGACAGAGACTAGGGTTTGACGAGTTTACCTTAACCCTAATCTGATCGGGGCTCAAGATAGAAGAACTAAATCACACAGGTAGCTGCACCAAGAGGTTCACATTCAGCTCTGATGGGTTGCCACCATATACTGCTAGGTGTCACTGGTGGATTTTGGGAGCAATTAGAATGATTTAGATGATCGATCATTCTAGCTGTTCGAATCAGAAGAGTTCTGATCCATCGAAAGGAGTTTCGATGATGTCGATGATAGAGATCATGACATATCCCATTACCATACAGAACTGAACCTAACTGGGTCACACAAACAAGGATTTGAATCTGGTGATCATCAATTGAACTGATCCTAGTTCAATTGATCTGAATGAGATTCAATTAGGTTCAAGAAAATCGTGCTAGCACTCGATTGAACCTAACGTTCTTCTTTTACTATCATAAATAAGTTGTCCTGTCTGAGCCAAAGGAGTTTGTGCTCAATCAGAGGCCTTCATATGGTCTGACTGGAGGTTGTCCAAGTCAGAAAAGGTTGTCTTATTTTGTAAGACATTACCTGCCATTTTTGGTCACCTGCCATTTCTTGTTCTTTGACTTTGGTCAAAAGTCTACCTTTGACTGGTCAAACATTGACCATTGACACTTTGACTTTTGACCATATGTCATGCACCTATTGGAGAGCTGGTGGGGGCCTGTCCCCCTGCCAGAACCTGGCAAGGAGGAGGGCGCATGCCACCCTAGGCGTGTACCCAAGCTGGAGGCGCCTAGGAGTCCTTGTTGGACAAGGACTCCATCTCCTTTTTGGATTCCAATTAGAGTTCTTCTAAGAACCAACTTTGACTGATCTTAAGCACCCTCTAAGGAGGAATCCAGGGGACTCTATTTCACCAATCAGATTTAGATCTGATTTCACAAAGGGTTGTGATTGGTTGGGAAGAAGAGGAGTTGGATCACAGGTAGTCTATAAATAAGACCCTGCGCCCAACTCAAAGATTGATTGAGATAAGAGTTTCCATATGCCCAAAGGCTTTTTCTCCTCTCCTCCTCCATGCCAAAGCTTCTTCTCCCTCTCCTCTCCACGTCCAAAATAGTTTTGGAGCTTGGTTGGTGCGATCCAGATCAAAGAAAGGCGATCAAAAGCAAGAAGGCTGCACTGCTGCAAAGGACGACTGCTGATCTTCAAAAGAAGTTTTGAAGATCCTCCAGATCAGATCCAGATCTGATTTTTGGAGACATGATAGAAAAGAAGAGGATCTCCAATTCCAACCTGAGTGGATACCGGTAGAGGCCAAGCGCTTGCATGGCTAGATCCAGAACCTTCCGCTGCATACAGGATCATCAATGGATAATTGGATTACCCAAATTAGGTAAATTAAATTTGATTTAATTTATCTTTATTTTATTTTATTTATTAAAATAATAAGAATCAGATCTAAAATATCCCAGATCTGATACAGATCAAAGAGAAAAATTTTTGAAATATATCTCTTGATCTGATCAGATCTGAACGAACCTGGACTGGAAAATCAGGATTCTCCTTCAGCTGGCACCATATAAGTTTTCCATCTAGGGCCCATAATTCTAGAAATTTTGGGTAGGGCAATTTTAGAAAGTCTGATTTTTGAGAAATAATAAATAGAAGGACTATATTGACAAACAAGAGTGAGTATAATTGATGAAAGGGGTTTTGGCTATACCTCTACAATTTTAAACTAAGATTTTTATGGATGCTAAGATGAAGATGTGAGATCTTCCAAATCCCCTTTCCTAAGTTCCATAGAAGATCGAATCCCATCTTGGATGGATGGATCACCCAAAGGCAATGTGTTAGATGAGGAAGTATCCCCCTCTAGATGAGAAGCTTGATGTAGAGCATATTGCAATTTTTGGACACATACATCATGGGTTAAGGAGATATTACCATCTTTTGACAATAAGAGAACAAGCTCCAATCCATCAGAGACTATTGATGATATTCTAGTTGCAGCTTCAACTGGTCTCCAGATAGTCATGAGTATGAGAAGCTAGGACCTTCTATCTTGAAGTGGAAAATGCGGTGATTTTTTTTGACACTCCCTACTCCTAAGCATGATCTTTTAGAGTTTGCACCTTGGTTTGAGGGTCTAACTTTGAATCTAGGAAAGATGTTTGATTGGTAGTCTTCATTGGGGATCTTTCCTCTTTTCTTTTGGGGAAGGAGTGGTCAGCATCATATCCAGAGTAGGGGTAATAGCCACTATGTCCATGTGCTACTGTTCACTACTACCTTCCACCTACTTAGAGCTTAATGGGCTAAATTTGGAAGTGAACATATCTTATGAGGAAGTCTGAGAAGGCACCATGATAGTAGGAGGAATTCTGAGCAGGCACCATGATAGTAGAAGCTTTCTTACATGTTTTCTTGAATTGCTACCATTCACCTTGTGGTTGAACCATCGTTGGACCATATGTTGATTTTTTATGAGCAATAGTGCAGTATTTGAGATAGAAACTTTGGCTGCCCTAATCCAAAGTCTATACAATGGTTTGGAATTTGAGACTTGTGCTCTCGAATAGCCCCCTTCAGCCCTTTCACAACCAAGCATACCATAATTACAATACATTTCTAGTAGTTCCTCAAATATAAATTATTGCCAAACTATATTGTTCTCAACACTAATCTTGGCCCCAAGATAGTTGGTTTAGATATGTCAACCATAAAATGCACTCTAGCAAAGCCCATTCTGACTGACGCCTTTGTCCACTCATCTAAAAATAGAGGAACCCCAGTCTTTGCAGCTATCTTCAAAATCTTGTCTCTTTTCCACAGCTCAAGTGGGAGATCTAGCAGCCGAATCCAAAATCTAGCTTGCTTTATAGTATCTTTGCCTGGTTGAAAGTTGGGTCTCTAACTTTCTATGGCCAGTACTTGCCCAATAAAGGACCAAGGTTCCTTCACAAGAATCCTTTATTTTACTTCTTCAAAAGGTAGATCAAAGAGAATCGAATCCTCTAAGAGTGGAAAAACCTGAAAGTGTCCTTCAACTCCCCATCTTAGCCTTATTTCTGAATAAAGTCTACAGGAAGACCATTATCCAGAAACTTGCCAAGTAGTGCCACCTTCCATCGGATAGAGGATTTTTGAATCTCCTCTGATGAAAACAGCACCATATCAAAGAATCTTGCTTCAAGCTTCGCTACTTCCTCATTGGAGACTTTTGATGTCTCCCAATAGAACCTCCTCGTCCCTTAGACCACTGGTGCCTAGGACCTTCTACTCTCCAGCTCTGACATACCGGTCTTCTAAGAAAAAATCTTTGAAGTCGATGTAGCCATGCTTTTTTCCTCTTGAATAGGCCTCTAAGTTGCCTCCGGAGAGGAAGCCCCTCCAAAGGTAGATGATCACGATCTATCTTGGCCAAATATTTTGCCTTAGGGTCACTTTGAGATACCCTTGCCGAATGCCACTTAGTGGATATCACGAACTAATCGCTCTAGGTCAACAAGTTGAGCATTTAATCTTAAGTTCAAGAACCAGCTAACTAGTAAATACTTTCATGATGTAGACCAAAAATGCCCAATCTTTTGGCTACAAGAGATTGGACCATCTTGCATCAAATCTATAGTCAAAGGTCTTAATGGATTGAAATATAGGATCAAAAACTATTAAGAATTAAGAAGATATCATGAATAAATTGAAAAATATGCTAAAATAGGGTCAAAGGCTGAATTCAAATACCTAAAAAAATATGCTAAAATCGAAGAGTCTTTACCATTCAAGACTTCTTGAATAGAGGATATATGACGCCAATTTCCTCAAAGTGTCCAATGTGCTTAAGTTTTGTAAAATAAGATAATTTGCATTAATGGAGTAATTTGATGTAGCATTACCATAATCAGTATATATGGAATTTGATCTTTGACTTAATTTTACTCTATCTAGGTTTGAGTAAGCCTCCCAATTCATTTTGAATCATCGTAAGGTTAAAGTTTGGATGGGGTTATATGATTATTTAGTAAAGACTCATAAATACTGATGCAATTTTGGATAAATCTAAAAATTTCACTCCATGGGCAACCCGAATTAAGAATGACCTTTTTAGATTTTTACTTTATTTCTCTTAATTTTCTCTTCTAGAATTATTTATTAGTTGCATTTGAAGTTCCATTATATTTAGAAAGCGTATTGTTTTTATTACCTCTTTATCCTTTTAGAGTAATTATATTTGTATGGTCCTTTGCCTTCGGAGCCTCATCGATATAAATAATACTTTTATGTATTCAAAAATTTAATTAATTAAAGTATTTTTATTTTTGAGTATACTTTGCATTTCTCTTCTAGTGGATTTTGCACAAGCACCAATAATTTTAGGATAAGCCTTGGTGGACTTTGAAGAATATTGATAATAAATTGGTGGATTTTTGCAAGTTGCGATTTTCCTCAAAAGCATTTTGATGGATTCCAAGAGTTTGTAATGACCTACAGCAAAGTTAAATTACAAGTTATCTTTAACCAGCCTTCTAGTTTCTATGTTAGTTCTATTTCTTCTTTTATTTAGGTTTCTAGTTTAATTTTTAGATTTTGATTCACCTCAAGTTTTTCTTTTTAAAACTTCCTTCTTTTTTAAAATTAGTTGCTAGCTGTTTCTTTATTTTATTTTCTTTATAATTTCTCTATGTTGCTTGGAAGCTAATTGTGCTGGCACTTTGCGGCATCATCTAACTAGACCTCCAACATTAGAGATGATATTAGTCAAACTGAGATTATGGAGGTATTTTTTGGAGCATTGTTATCAAGAAATTTGTTAGTACTCCAATTGAAGTTTCAAAAAAAAAAAAAGGTTGAATTGAAAGACCAATACAATTCTTTCAGAAAACTCATTCTAAAATCTCATCAGTCAAGAAAAAGAAAGTTTCTAGGAGTCGTATTTTTAGTAAAGTTGCCCCTCAGGGATCCATTCCAACCCATAAAGGAATAAACACCAAATGTCTCAAAACAAAAGGGAAGGGGAGGACATATTTGAATTAAGATTTCTTATAAATCATCTTGATAAAACCACTCCTGTTATATGATATATCTTGCATTTTTATTTATCTTGTTTTGTTTTGTTGGATGAAGAAGGTAAATACTGGCGTAGTATATCATAAATATTCACAAGTAAAATGTTAGCCACCGATCAAATCGATGGGCCCTGATTGCGATATACATTTAAGACTCGTAGTTTTCTATGTGTTTTGCTTGCTTCATGATTATATTCTTGTTTTAAACATTAAAGATTTTTATTAACTACTGTTTCGTGTTTTGTCGCTCGAGTTATTTTTGCAGCACTGATTTTCTTGGATGTAAAGTATGCCTTTAGAATGCTGGATGGCGACATTCCCCATCCATGGCATCAGTTTATCTACTTATATTATGTGTTAAATGTATTGTGCTAGTTTTCTTGAATGTCGATTAAGTTTGCTTTCATGGGTTGGATGGTATGGTCATTGGACCCCCTTTTACGCAACGACCCAATGGGACGAAGGTGGCCAGGAAAGCCTAAGGCAGGGGTGCAACTTAATTGGGTTAGGGGTTGGAATAGCCCAAAGCCAATATAACCCAAATGGATTGGTTGTTTGATGAACATTAATCTGAATTGAAGTTAGATTGGATATGGCATGAAATATTGAGCAACTCAATGTAAACTGGTCCTTATCGAATTAACTGGCCCTCTTCTGAACCTGCCTAATCTAAATATGTCTCATTTCCTTTCAACTTGACCAGACCAACAATAACCTATTCTCTGTTTGTAAAAGGTACCGTATGTTGAACTGAACTGATCATATATGGTACAAACTCATCAATATTCCTATATCAATTTAGTTGATTAGTGGTACCATCAAATTATATAACGAAACTTGGTTATGGAATATGGGAGTTAAGGTTGTGTATCATTTTGGCGTTTTGTACAGCATCATGCTAGGTAAAAAATGACATGAGTGGAAAAGATTTAATAGATAAAGATAAACTCGGATTATCACCCACATATAAGTCCGTTAATGGGCCAGCTAGACCCAAGCAGCTGAAGGACAAAAAAGGGCCATGATGCATGTTTTCAGCTGCAAAGCTCCATTGGCCTCGAAAATTTTGAAGCAATGTCTGGGCAATTTAGTGAGGTGGGGCGACATTAGACTGAAGTACCGGGCCAGAAAAGAGTCGGAGGTTGACTTAGCCTAAGGAAAATTCTCCCCATGTGCACCGCTCGCGGTGATTGGCGCACATATGAGGCTGAAAAAAAAAAAAAAAAATTTGGATGCTTCGGCCCCGCATGTGAGCCAATCACCACAGACGAGATTGTACCACCTATGGTGCATAAAGTATTTCTCCTTGCTCTAATGATTCTAATTCCATAGGTTGGAAAACACAAAAGTTGGCCCTTCTTGGAATGCTGGTTGGCGAGACTTCATATTGCACAATTAGACTTATTCACAAACCTGAAGTTTGTTAGACAGATTGGGCTAGGCTTGAAATATAGGCCTATTTAAACGGGCTGAACTCAGATTTAGGTTTTAAAGCCCAACCTAGATTAGAATATGTATAGCCGGTTAACTAAGTAACCCCAAGTCAGTTAAGCTAGCTTAGGTGGCTGATTTACTTGAGAAGACTAGGGCACTAAGGGTGGTGGTTAGTTCAATTAAGGATGTGGGTCCATCACTTCATTCACATCTTTCAATCCCTAGAGAAGGAATTGGCTCCTCTCTAATTTCCTCATCTCCTCTCAAAGCTATGTCTCCTCTTCTGCCTCTCATCTTCTTCTCACTACTACAGAATAGGATAATCATTACCGTAGCCTAAAAAACTGCTGCAATAGGCTATGGCAGCGGTTAGCTAACCACTGCCACTACGATGGTTTATAGCAGCGGTTATTGTAGCAATTACGTGAACCGCTACCATAGATAGCTTATGACAGTGGTTATCAAACTGCTACAATAGATTGATCTATAGTAGTGATTTTATAACCACTGCTATAGTTCAACCTATGACAGCAGTTTTTTAACCGCTGCCATAACTCTCTATGACAGCAGTTACAGAACTGTTGCGATACATCTATGACAGCAGTTTTGTACCCACCACCATAGATTAAACTATCATAGTGGTTATGAAACCACTACCATAGATCTAATGTAGTCTTTGGCACGAAGCCTACGGCAACGGTTGGCACGCTTACGGTAGCGATTTTGTAACTACTGTCATAGCTTTTGAATAATAAAAAAATATAATTTTTTTAATTTTTATATTTTTTTAATCTATTAAATGCAGTTCAATAATACAAGAAAATATTATAAATACAAGAATATTTATAAAATGCTCAAATTTTATTATTGAATAAAATTTATTATAATATTTTCAAAAAATACATCAAAAATTTTCTAAATCTATATCGTTGTCATCACCGAAAGATGGAGCACGAGCTGTAGGAGCTGGAGCTAGAATGCCAACCAACATGTCCTCAAGGCCCATAAAGTCAACTCCAAAATGCATGCTGAGCCTCATCATCATGGCGCTTAGGATGTCCTCCAGATGAGATGTGTGTTCCTCAGCATGAGCAGCCCATGCCATAGTCTGATCTACTTGCATCATAGCTTGAGCAGCCTGCACCAACACCTCCTCAAGCTGCTCCCGACTGACGATACTGAAAGCATGTAAAGAGATGCTCAATCCAGACCAGAGCTCATTGGCATATGTCCGGACCTACATCGGATCCTCCCAAGATGCTCAGGCCCTAAGATCTGAGACAGATGGTCATAGGGGCCAGAGGTGTCTGGGCCCTTGCTCGCGAGTGCATCTAACTGCTCCTGTAATTATAAATTCAAATAAAATTTTTTAAAGAATGATATAATACTAATTATACTAATATATTTATTACTTATAAAAATTTTTTTGATCGCGGTATTCATCGACCTGTCTTTCTTGTTCGTACGATTGGATCGAAAGATCTCACTATGGCTGGACATCACCCCATCTCTCATCAACTATAACAATAGATCAATTTATTAGAAACATAAAAAAATATTAATTTAATTTATCTAGTAAGATTTAAAATTTATTATCTCTCTATGCATACGACTGGCCATAGACTCATGATCAAGAGTGTGCGTATACTCCTAGGCTGTCCGGTTCTTTCGGTTCTGATGGAAGGTAGTCTATTAAGTATTTAAATAAATAATATATATTTAAAAACTATTTAAATATAATTTTAAATATATTAAAAAATTTAAAAATTAGAAATTAAACCTCGAACTCCTGGCTCCTTCAATGTCTAACCATCCCCTCCCACTAACTTGGGGGACAATCCTGCTCCTCTAGAGTGTCCCGTCGGTGCTCGAGCCATCCTCTGTGGAGTTTGATCTTGTAGTTCTGGTACAATTTTCTAATATTCTTCAATCGGACATCTCGAGTCCTCTCGTGAACTGGAAAGTCGTACCTCCTCTACACAAAGTTATCAAAAGTCAGTCAAAAAATTATATGAATAAAACAGTGTAAAAATATCAAATGCATAAATATAACTAAGAAATACTTACCCACATCTCCTCCCATACCCGATTCCTGACACTAGCATCCATCAATCGCTAGTCTATGGATAGTACCGAAATAATGTCAGACCGCCTCATAAGCACTCCAAAAAAGAAATGCATCTCTCACGTGGTCTCCTTACTAGCCTCTCCTTCACATCATAGTCCACCATCACCTGATGCTAGCGGTTTCATACATGCGGCATGCATGTGGGACTGCAAAATATCCTACTGGATGATACACCTGCAATAAAAATATATTATATAAATATATAAGAGTGATAATAATTATATAAATAAATAAATAAATGATAGAATAAAAATGTACACTCACTGACCATGGGATCATGCGATATGGATGCCAATAGAGACTCATCGATGGATGGAGCATGTGTCGAAGATGTGGCTGATGGTGGAGGCTCAGATGCAGATGGAGTAGATGTCGGTAAAGGAATAGATGCTGGTGGTCCTTGCACAGTCGATGCGGAGGTGGATGGAGCATGCTCTGCCTGCGACTTAGATGCAGAGCTTTGCTAACCCATCGAGAGATGGGGGTGAAAGCTATATGGCATTTTGGTGCCATCATGACCTACAATGTTAATGAACATTAACCAATATAACATGTTGAACAATAACATTAGTAGAGCATCAATAAATAGATTCTAATATTTATATCAGAATGTTAAAGTCATCGCTTAGTGGCATCTCTAATATGGACATCACCATCGCTCTTGATAAATATCATTTTTAGATATGTAATAAATGCATCCTATCACCAACTAACAGGAAAAGATAGGTCCTATCCCATTTAGGAGTTGCTTTAATTCTATAGGTTCATTACAATAATCAAGCAATATGCAACAAGAATTGAAAGAAATTTTGGTGGCATTTTTTCTTAGTTCTCCCATGTAGGAAGAACAAAAGAAAAATGCTATCCAAAATTTTATTCAAAATTCTTAGCATACCGTTAGATTACTATAATTATCTATAAAATTATTTATAATTTTTAGACTGTTCAAATTGACCATCAATTGATTATTATACATAATTCTTCTATCTATACAAAAATATATAAATATACCGATGCCAAAGATTATGTACACTAATCAATTGACGGATCTATCATTATGCAATGCAATAAACAAAAGCAGCAAGATATAAATTCTATAATATAAATTACATCCATAAATAATTAAGAATGAGCAACAAATAATTTCACTTTCTATTAGCGGTAGATAGGGCTGAGGATTTTCTTAGCGGTCAGCACAGCTCATGACCATTAACACGGCCTAGAACTCATCGATGAAAATTTTGTTATCGGCTGGCACGCCCCAAGGGCTGTCCACGCCCATCGACACGGTACGGTTCAAGGCTGCCAGCATGGCCTAGGGCTATCCATCGCCGCCGACATGGCATGGTCTGATCCAAAATCCACTAGTATGGTCCAAAACCAACCAATAAAAGTTCTCTTATCCACCGACATGAACCCATGGCCAGCGGATAATTATAATATTTATAATAAATATTTATAATATTTATAATAAAAATTATAAATATTATAAATGACTAATAAATAATATTATAATTTTTTTTAAAAAAATAATATCTGTGGTTATAGAGAGGGGGTCGCATAGAGAGCTCCAAGGGTCGCTGATGATAACACTATAGGAAGACAGTGGTGCTAGAGGTAGCTTGCAAAATAAGAGAGAAATAAGATAATGAGATAGAAAGAGAGAAGAGAGAGAAAGAAAAAGAAAGAGAGTAGGAAGGGGTAGGTCGGGCTGAGGGAAGAGAGGAGAAAGAGAGTAGGAAGGGGTGGTCGGGTTGAGGGAAGAGAGGAGAGAGAGCAGGAGGGGTCGAGGTCGGCGACCGAGCTGGCCAAGAAAGAGAGGAGAGAGAGAGTAGGAGGGCGGATCAGGCCAAGGGAAGAGAGGAGAAGAAAAAGAGAGAGAGAAGAGAGAGAGAGAGAAGAGCAGGGAGGGTTGGGGCGGCGGTCGGGCCGGCCAGAAGAGAGGAGAGAGAGAGAGCAGGAGGGGGCAGATCAGGCCAGGGGAAGAGAGGAGAGAAAGAGAGAGAGCAGGTTGGGGTCGGGGTCGACGATCGGGCTGGTTGGGGAAGAGAGTAGAGAGAGAAGGGAGGGGGAGGTGGTAGAGCCGATGACCAAGCCGAGGGAAGAGAGGAGGAGGGGAGGGGGAGGTGGTGGAGCAGGCGATGGAGAGGACAGGGAAGAAGGAGGCGGGGGAGGTGGTGGAGCCAACGGTTAGGCTGGCCAGGGAGCCAATAGAAGGGGGAGGAGGCGGCACTGGCCGAAAAAAGAAATGAAGGGGGTGGAGCCTCACCGATGGCGGAGAGGAGGGAGAAAGAGAGCGATTGACAAAGAAAAAATCAATTTAGGGACGGGATGGGCAAAAATAATCTAATTAATCTATGGTAATGATTTTTGAACTACCGTCATAAATCTATGACAGTGGTTACTGAGAACCGCTGCCATAGATCGATGGCAGTGATTATGAAATCGCTGTAATAGATTTATAGCAATGATTCTCAGTAACCACTACCGTAGGTTAAAAATAATTTTTTTTATTTTTACTCTAAATATTATATAATTTTAAAATTTAATACCCATCTTCATCATTCATTATCTAAATAATTATCATTAGAGTGTCGTTACAAAAGACCACCTCGATCCGAGGCCCTAGCTTCATTAATCGATTTCGACGATCACAAATGATGATGTAATGATCTGATAGATGGAGACCTCTGATGGACCTAAAAATCTATAACGATGGTTTTGATAATATTTGTAGCATAATATCAAAGTTTCACTTCAATCGGATATCGTTATCATGGTTAATTTAGTACAGAATAATTTTGATCGTTAATTGATAAATGAGTGATCAAAGGATCAGACGACATCCGATTATGAGATAATTTTTTTTATAAATGATCTTGGCTACTATTTTAATTATTTTTATGGTGGTGATCATAAAATTCAACTTGTGAATTTAAGAACGATCCAAATCTATACGTCGCTTGATACCCATTCTTAAACTCCATTGGTAATTCTGCTTGTGCTTTTATAAAATCTGCTTAATGTGAATAGTTCATACAAAAATGATATGAATTTTACAATCATCGCTATATAAAATGATTAAAATTATAGCAAAGATCATTTAACTAAAAAATTATCTCATAATCAAACGTCGTTTGGCCCTTTGATTGCTTGTTTCTTATTTAACAACCAAAATTATTGCATACTAAATTGATCATGATAACAATATCTAATTAAAGTAAAATTTTGATAGTATGCTACAAACATCACCAAGATCATCATTGTAGATTTTCAGATCCATCGATGTATCGAAAATGCGCGCTCTTTCCATATGGATCGACGTGGTCGTCGGTGATTAACTAAGCAATAAGAAAGTACTTCTCAGAGATTAAATGTAGAAGCACGATCAAACAATTCAAGAAATAGAGAAGAAAAGATTTTTGAAAGAAAAATTTTTTTATTCAGTATATTTCAGCACTCTTACAATCTTGACCTACTTTCAGTATATATACTTTACAAATGGTCAAGCCCAAACTCATAGAAAAACTTTCTAAACCCAAACAACCCACATACATAAAATAATAACCCACAAAAACTAAGCCGATCCAATTTCAGACAGCTGGCTAACCTACAACTAGGTCAGCTCAGTCCCAGACTAAACTGATCCAGTTGTGTACTATGCCAATAGCCCAAAAATGCTACTTTTTGTCTGAATTTTTCTCTGAGACCTAGCCGACCCAGTCCTGGACTGAGCCAGTCTAGTTTTCAACTTAGCTGGCTCAGTCTCAGGGTGAGCCAACCCAGTTTCTGAACTTTACTAGGAGAGCTAATTTCTCTTTCGGCTCGCTTCCATCTTTTCATGATCTATCTTCTTATGTTTTCAAGACTTGGAAGTGCCACTTCTGAGCTCACATTCTCCACCTTGGTACTTTCAAGTTTTTGTGAATTTAACTCTTCTTAAGAGACCCATCCGTGCCACACATCTCTGAAAGCTATCACTAGGGAGTACCTTCGTGAGTACATCAGACCGATTCTCTTTGGTATGGACCTTCATCAGTTCTACTTCATCTTCCTCCACCAGCTCTCTAATCCTATGGTACCTACGTCTATATGCTTTGTTCGTGCATGATAGACTGGGTTCTATGCCAACAGTAGAGCACTCTGACAATCACTAAATAGTGTAACCTTACTCTGTTCTACCTCCTACTCATCAATCAACCTTCTAAGCCAAAGGGCTTTCTTTACAGCCTTCGTTATCCCAATGTACTCGACTTTTGTGATAGATAAGACCGTGATTGACTGAAGGATTGATCTCCAAGACACCGATCCACCATATATGTAGAAGAGGTATCCAGTAGTAGACCTCCTTGTATCAAGATCACCAGCATAATTTGTATTAACAAATCCTTCCAAAGGATCTAAACCTTTACACATCTTCATAGTTTATTCTTCAAATCATTTCGGCTACCCACCAAATACCAAACCATAATCTCTTGTTCCATGCAGATATCTCAATATCCATTTCAATGCTTTTCAGTGTTTCTTCTTAGGGTTAGCCATGTATCTACTAACTATGCTCACTGTATGTGCTATATCTAATCTATAGCACACCGTAGTATACATCACACTACCTACAGCATTTGCATAAAGGATTCATTTCATGTACTCTCTCTCCTCTTTTGACTGGGGGCTCTGTAACTTGGAGAGAGATATATGGCTTGGCAATAGCGTCTCTATAGGTTTAGCCTTCTCCATCCCAAACCTCTTCAGAACCTTCTCGACATGCTTTTTCTGTGATAAATGGAGCACTCCTTTGCACATATCTCTGCAAATCTCCATTCCAAGGATTTTCTCAGCTGGACCCAAATTCTTCATCTCAAACTCAGATGATAATACCCTTTTCAACCTTTTCACAACATCCATGCTTCTACTGGCTATGAGCATATCATCTACATATAATAATAGGTACAGGGTATCCTCCTAATCTACATCTCTGATGTAGATATAATAATCATGTTCACATCTGTTGAAATTCAGGCTCAAGATAAAGCTATCAAACCTTCGATACCACTGACGAGAGAATTATTTCAAGCCATACAAAGACTTTCTGAGTAAACACACCTTTTTTTCCTGTCCTATCTTCATGAAATCATCTGGCTGCTTCATGTAGATTCTTTCCTCCAAAGTTCCATAAAAGAAGGCCATCTTCACATCCATCTATTTCAATTCTATGTTATGCTGTGCCATCAGTGACAGCAAAGCTCGAATAGATGTATGACGCACCACAGGAGAGAAATTTCTGTGTAGTCAATTTTTTTCTATGAAAATTCCTTTGCTATCAGTCTTACTTTGAATCTGACTCCACCTTATTCTGAAGGTGCTTTTTTCTTTGTGAACATTCACTTTAAGCCAATAGGTCAAGCACCCTCTGAAAGATCCACCAGTTGTCATGTCTGATTCTTCTCAAGTAATTTCATCTCCTCCATCATGGCTTGTATCCATGAATCATGATCCTCACTCTTCATGGCCTCTGCATAATTCTTTGAATCTCCATTAGCAGTGATGAGTGCATAGGAGATAACCTCATCAATGCCATATCTGATCGGCCTCCTAATAGTAAGCTGGGACTTGTGCAAAGCCACTCCCACTGGCACATCTCTGCTTGATGTCTGTGGCTACTCCTGCATATCTGTCTGAACTATCGATCCTCCATGCTGATTTTCAATCTGAGATAATACTTTTCTACCCAGTTCAACCTCAATAGGAATACTCCTGTAAGTGGATGTAACCTGCATGTCATCATTCTCTGACTGGCCACCGCTGTTCATCTCTATTTTCTCAATTTTGTCTATCTTAGACCTCCTCAAGATGCTCTTCTCATCAAAGATAGAGTTTCTACTGATCACTGACTTCTGTGCTTGAGAGTTCCATGATAGGTACCCCTTGACTCCTTGTGGATACCCTATGAATATCATCTTTTGAGATTTTGGATCCAATTTGCTTCTCTCGATTGACTCCATATGTGTATAGATTGTGCAATCGAAGACTTTCAGATGGTTAAGCTTTACCTTCTTTTCACTCCAGACCTCCTCTGGAATGCCTTCATTCAGCTTATAATGAGAAAATCTTCTCACAAGAAAATAAAAAAAAAGTTAGAGCATCACCCTAAAAAAATTTTGGGAGTGATGTCTGTAGCCTCAAACTCCGTGCCTTCTTGGTCAGTATCCGGTTCATCCTTTTTACGACACCATTCTGCTGGAGAGTCATCTTCACTATGTAATGGTGTTTGATGCCATTTTTCTCATAGTACTTCTGAACTCCAGACTAGTATACTCTCCTCCATTGTCCGATCTTAGACACTTTATCTGTCTTTCTGACTCCTTCTCTACTTTAACTCTCCAGGCTTTGAACTGAGCAAACATCTTTAATTTTTCTCTAATCAGATAAATCCACACCTTTCTTAAAAAATCATCAATGAAAGTGATAAAATATTTTGCTCCACCTCTAGCTGATACAGGAGCTGGTCTCCACACATTCAAGTGCACTAAATCCAACACTCTCTCACTATGCTTGGTACTTCTGGCAAACTTCATCCTATGCTGTTTGCCAAAGATGCACGGCTCATAAAGATCTATTTCCTCCTTCTTCAAGATAGGGATCATACCTCTTCTACTTAGTTCAGTGAGTCCACGATCACTCATATGATCCATCTAATAGTACCACAGCTAATATAAAATCTGCTCCTCCTATGCCGCTGCTAGAATCTTTGCACTATCATTTATCACTAAGCCTTCTATTCTGTAAAGATTGTTGCTCAGTCTTCTACCTCTTATCACCACCAAAGCTTTCTTGAAAATTTTCAGACATCCACTCCCAGCCTGACTACTAAAAGCATAACCCTGCTCCTCCAAGTAGCCTAAAGAAATTAAATTCTTTTTCAACTCTGGTACATGCCTGATATTTGATAATGTATGAATGATTCCGTCGTACATCCTCATCCTGATAGAGCCAATTTTAGCTACTTTACATGGGTGATCATCTCCAAGGCTGACACTTCTACCATCGACCTTCTGATAGGTAGCAAACCATTTTCAATGAAAAGTATAGTGGTGCGAACATGTTGAATTCAATATCCATATAGTATCATACTCTATGGATCTATCTGATATAACTAGCAAGTCTTCTCCACTGCTCATAGAAGTTGTATCATCTTCCTTGCTAACCTTCTCCTTTTCTAATCTTAAAAGGAGACAATCTCTTCTCAGATGTCTAGGCTGATAATATTTATAATATTTCAATATCATCTTCCTCTGATCGCGAGACTTTGACCTGCCCTTGAATTTTTCTCTTATCATCTTCTTTGATCTTTCCTGTCTTTTGTTCACAGCCAAGATCTCAGACTTAGGATCTTTCTTACAGATCTTTTTTCTTTGCTCATTTGATCTGAACACATCAACAACCTTTTCATAGTTTAGGATCTTCTTTCCGTAAACTAAAGTTATTATGAGACCATTATACGAACCTGAGAGAGAACATAATAGTAGCAATGCCCGATCCTCCTCGTCGATCTTCACATCCAAACTCATCACCTCAGAGCATACCTGATTGAATCTTTAGATATATGCAACAAGATCTCCGCCTTCAGACATCCTCAGACTACACAGCTATTTCTTCAACCATAACTTGTTCGTCATGTTCTTCCCCATTTATGTGTTATCCAATTTCACCCAGAGCCCCTTAGCCATAGTTTCTGTGCAAACCTCGGACAAAATCTGATCGGCCAAGCACATCTGGATTATGCTAAAAATAATTTTTTTCAACTCTTTCCAATCCTCAGCACTGATCTTTTTCGGTCTTTCTTTTGTTAAGACCTTATAGATCCTCTACTGAACCAACAAGTCCTTTACTCTTTGCTGCCATACAGTAAAGTTCTTCTTGCCATCAAACTTCTTATAATCTATCTTAAATCCACTTGATCCCATGACTTCAAACAAATCAAGAATAGATCTCTAACACCCTTCACGATCTCACACACCAGCAAAACTATCCTTCAAAGAAGATCTAACTAGTCCTAGATCCTCTTTCCAAACTTCTGTATCACCATTCCTCCGCGTAAACAATCTTCATTTCAATATAGAGATAACTACGAAGCAAACTAAAAGTTTTAGAATAAAACCTAATGTAATAGATCCTGGATGTAGTAAACTCTAGGTGTCTTCCTTTCTTTCATGCAACACCGCTCTGATACCAAATATCGAAAATGCGCACTCTTCCCACATGGATCGACGTGGCCATTGATGATTAGCCAAGCAACAAGTACTTCTCAGAGATTAAATGCGAAAGCATGATCAAATAATTTAAGAAATAGAGATGAAGAGAAGAAAAGATTTTCAGGAGAAAAGAACTTTTATTCAATATATTTTAGCACTTTTACAATCTTGATCTGTTTTCAGTATATATACTTTACAAATGATCAAGCCCAAGCTCATAGAAATACTTTCTAAATCCAAACAATCCATGTACATAAAATAATAATCCATGAAAATTGAGTCGGTCCAATCATAGATTAGTCGAACCGAGCCGACTAATCTACGACTGGGTCGGCTCAGTCCCAGACTGAGCCGATCCAGTTGTGTATCATGCTAATAGTCCAAAAATACTACTTTCTATCTGAATTTTTTTCTGAGACCTATCCGACCCAGTCCTAGACTGAGCCAGCCCAATTTTCAACATAGCCGGCTCAGTCTTAAGATGAGTCGGCCCAGTTTTTGAACTTTACTAGGAGAGCTGATTTCTCTTCTGACTCATTTTCATCTTTTCATGATCTATCTTTTCATATTTTTAAGACTTAAGAGTGCCACTTCCAAGCTCACACGATGATCTTCATCTATCAGATCGTCGCGTCGTTGTTCATGATCATCGAAATCAAATTTTTTTGATCGATGAAGCTAGGGCCATCGGATCGAGGCGGTCTTTTATGACGACACTCTAATGGTAGTTATTTAGATAATGAACGATGAAGATGAATATTAAATTTTAAAATTATATATTTAGAGTAAAAATATGAAAAAAAATGGTAGCGGTTATGCCCAATCGCTATAATATGTCGGGCCTACGATAGCAATTACATCGAACCGCTGCTATAGATCACATCTATTATAGTGGTTATGTTAAACTACTGTTATAAGGTTTGACCAATGGCAGCGGTTAGGTTGGATATATAGCAGCAGTTAGTTTAAACTGCTTTCATAGGTTGGACCTATGACAGCAGTTCTTTGTAATTGCTGTAGGGCCTATTGCAGTAGTTTCGAAAATCACTGCCATAGTATGTGCTGCCGTAGTTTTTTTTTGTAGTAGTATCTTCTCCCATCGTAGCTATGGTAGCACCTCTCTACTCTTTCTATTCTCCCATGTGACACCTCATCTTCTTCTTCGCCCACTCCAATAAATCCTTCACCAATCGCCACCATCAACTACAACATCATTGTTGTCTGCCCCTCAGCATGCTAGCTCACTGTGTTATAACAAATCTTCTTTTTAGGTGGAAATAGTAGCCAATCTTTTGTTTTTGCTATCTCCCATCCTAAGCCAACAATGAATATAACCCACTTCATTTTTCTCTAAAATTTATAACATGTGATGATACAGTTGTGATGCCTATTGAACTGCTTCAAAATAACATTCCATATTAGGTGAGCTCCCAATAGGTGAGCTCTCAATCTTCTAATCCCCTTCTCCCCATCCAATCATCACCTTCAGTTTCCCCGCCACTACTTGATCTCCCTCTCTTTCTTCAAACTCACTATGGGATCATTGTGGCCCTTAAATTATTACATCATATGAGAGAGATTCAACTTCCTGATCCGATCATCCTCCAGTCAGCTAGCAATTGACAGATAAGGAGGGATTGGTAGCGCCAATAGTGAGGATTGCATGCTGGGTAATCTAATCTAATTTATCTTTTCTATCCTTTTTTTCTTTCTTTGTACATTAGCTATTGTAGGTTCAAAGATTTTTTAATAAACTAATCCATCTTTTTTGGGTTTATTGATTTTATAATGAAATGTATAGGATTTTGTCACCTCTTCAATATACAATAGCCGTATCTCTTATAATAAGAAAGCAAATCTGTTACAATAGCATGAGATATGAATGAGTTTTTTTGCTTCTTTCCATTGTTGTTAGCTCTTTGACTTGTCTTTTATCAGTTACTCTTACTTCATCCCCGCCATTGCAATCGAAAGCACCTTTGCTCTTTCAAAGTCAGCTCTAGTCATAGTCATTCATTGTCTGCAGTGAAACATGAGCCACAACAAATGAAGGGGATGAAGGAAGAGACAAAAAAGAAGAATTATATTAAATGCTATACCAGGATTAGCAATTTCTAGTGAAGACTGAATGAGCTTGCAAGTAGCAATCTATCCCATTCCCTTGAATGTTCATTCTTTTGTGTCACACACAAGACTTGTACTTAAGACTTTGAACTTGTTGATTCAAGAGCTATAATTTGCAGCTTTAGAAATAGGGGTTGTCAATTTGAACATGCTTAATATTTATAATTGCAACCTTATAATGCAATTACATTCTTTACTTCAATTACTATCTTTGTTTCTAATTTCTTGATTTATCCATTGGGTCAATCTAGTTGGTTGACCATAAATGAACTCGTTGGCTTAGGGAGGACAAACTAGGCTAAAAAAAGAGTTCTAACAAAAAAGTGGTGGGGCTCTTTGGCCCTTGGATGAATTTTTTGGCTCAGAGAACAACCCATGATTGCACCCACCCCCCGCAAAAAAAAAAACCCGGGCAGTTGCAAGAAAAACTATAACTCGATCTTGTGAGAATTAAATTTCAAATAGAAGATGTAAAATTTGGATACTTTATAGAAGTATTTTGCAATTGATTTATCTAAGAACATTTTTTGTGACAAAATCCATCTTTTTATGGGTAAAGCATTGGCATTCTAAGTATTCTATTTCTTTCTCCTTGTTTAAGGATGATAAAAGAAGCAGTGAAAGAGGAACTCTTGACATTGAAAGAAATTCCACAACTCTACCCCTCAAACATTGGATGCTCTACAGTAGTATTTCACAATTAATTTATCTAAGAACATCTTTGGTGATGAAACTTCCCTCATCCATCTTCGTATGTGAAAAATGTTTGTAAATATTCTACTTCCTTCTCCTCATTTGAGGAAGATAAAAGAGGCATTAGAAGAGGATCTCTTGACATCGAAAGCAATTCTATAGTTCTACCCCTCACTCTGGTAAGCCATACAAACATTACCTTCCATTGCCTTAGTGATGATTTCAACATACTCCTATGTTTAGAGCAATTCCTATGGTACCTCTTCATATTATACTAATTTATATACCATTATTGACCCAAGATTGATTTTGATAAAAGATAAAATATTTGAGGATATTTGATACTAATAAATTGATTGAAGTGTTTAAAATAAAATTCAGAAAGTCAGAAACTTATCTCAGTAAAGCTCCATATTTTTTGATTGAAAAAATCAAGAAAGAAGAGAAAAAAATGTCAAGTCAAATATTTTTTAGAGTTTACTAGGTCTTGAGCTGACTCAAGAGAGGCTTGAGTCAACTCTAGCATGGTTTCAGTATTTGGCACAAACTATGAGTCGACTTAAAAATAATATGAGCCGACTTAACGACTCAAAAAGGCATCAAGACTCAAAAATAAAAGATAGTATTTGGGATCTTATCACTGGAGTCGACCCAAGCATAGTGTAAACCAACTCAAGCATCTATGACATGCTTTAGGATTAGCACGACTAAGGAGTCGACTCAAAAATAGCATGAGCTAACTCAAGAAATCTTAGGAGGGCACTGGTTCAAGGATAGAAAGCTAGATTTTTCATTCTATAGCTGGAACTAATCCAAGAAATTCGTAAGTCAACTCATGAGGATCTTGAGAGACTCAAGGATCTAAGGAGTTGACTTATGAGCTTTTGATAGCATTAATGGCTAGTTTTCTATACTACATCAAATAGCTAGTTTTTTACTTCAACAGCTATTTCAGCTCTTTCAACAGCTAAAACTCTTTTTGCAGCCACTTCAAAGCTTATTAAAGGCTAGAGAATCAATTGAAAAGATAGAAAAATGGATTAAAATAAAAAAATCATCAGATTGAATGATTTATTGAATACTATTGAAAAGGAAGAAAAGAGAGAAACTAGTACACAGAATTAAGAGCTTTCAAAAAAAAATCATCTCCAACTTCATCCACATCCTCTCAAGCATCATTCAAGAGAAATTAAAGTATCTTTTGTGTAATTTATTGTCAACTTCTTCGGGTTTAAAAGATTTCATCTTTTCATTTTTTGTTTGTGTTGAAATTCTGCATCTAGTAATTTTGTTTTCTTTACAGATTTCTTTAAGAGAAAGAAACTTAGGGTTAAGCCTATCCAAGCCCAAAATTGAATAAGTATAGATTTTGGTTTGTGAGCCCAGAAAACTAACTAAATTGATAGTGAGCTTGAAAAATTATTGTTATAAGATTTTGGTTGGTGATCTTGAAAAATCAATTGGATTTATCTGTGAGTCCAAAAAAATAAATACACTATAATCACAGGGATTATAGTAAAATTTTCAAGAAAAGCTTAGAGAATAGATGTAGATAGGAATTGCATCAAATCACTATAAAATTCTTGTATGTTTGTATTGTGCCTTTCTAGCTTATCTTTCTTGCATTTAGTTCTTACTTACTTAGTTTTAATTCTTGAATTGTAATATTTATATCCTATTTCCACTGCTCCATTGCATGCATTTCATCAATACTTGAGTTAGCCTAATTAATTGCACATACTTGTTTAGATATTAAATTTGGTTAAAATTTTTAAAAAATCTTATTCACCCTCCTCTTGGGTTGCCACCTTCTAGGCAACAACCATTACTTCATCAAGACCATGAATATGATCCACGCCGTCATCCATCGTAGTGTTGAAACCAAGAAATATTTATTTTTTCTCTAAAGTCTCCAAACATTTTCAATAAAATATTTTGTTAGAAGAATTTTAACAATATTTTTGGTGATATTAGTAGATGTTATTTGAGGGAACCAAGATGAAGACCTCATCAACCCAAGACCAAAAGGGGATGAGTCTCAAATCGAAATAGGATTCCATAAAAAAACCCTTTTGAGTTTGTTGCTACAAATAGTTTCTACAAATAATTGGATAAATGATATATAGGATACTTGAATTATTGATGTAGATGCTACATGGTTCTTATTTTTCAGAGACTACGAGTATAATAAAAGCATAAAAATAGTTAATACTTCCAAATTTATCCTGAATTTTTTGGTCCATGATCAAAAATTTATTTTTTTTTCTTTTCAATTGAAGAAGGGAAGTTTTTAAGTGGTTTTTCTCAAAGGTCAATCTTTGCCAATTCATAGATTTTTCAAAATACTAGTTGTAGTTGTGTTGTTAGGAGAAGCAGCTCTATTCGATAAACTATAACTCAATGATAGAGTATCACCTTAACATAGTAGAAGTTATTAGTTCAAGACTAATTATCCCTAAATCTAATGTAAGCTTTTCTATTCTGGCTTGCTCAGATTATAAGCTTGGCCAATGGTAGCATGGAGACCAATTAAGCAAGTTTAATAAGTAGTGGAAGTTTGTGCGACCATGAAGAGTACATAGCATATTGAGGTAAAGGAAATAACTTTAGTGGTAGGCAAAGTGTTTGAGTAGAAGCCTAGGTTGCTCCTATGGCCAACCCTACTTAGCCATCACCGCCAATGACGAGGTGTGTGTGTGTGTGTGTGTGTGTGTGTGTGTTTTACCATCTTGGATGATGTATACTATTTCAAATAAAGCACAACATATAGCCAACCCAATTTTCAGCCTCTTGCTTGGAGAATAGGCAGGCTCCCATATAGAGTTCCTTGGACAACCATCAATAGCCAAGAGGATCATTTTATTCTACAAGGACCTCATTAACCAAGGGCCTTCACGGCTTTTATAGCTTTTTTAACTGCCTAAAGTTGTGTGAACCAAATGAATTAACAAATATGAAGCAAGACAGTCTTCTTCCCCTCCTAGGATTAATTGAAGAGAGTTATCTCCAATCTCCAACATTGGCAAAAAAAGGTTAGGAATGGATAAATAACACATAAAATCAAGGGCTATGTGAATCCTCATAGGCCTTCCTATTGTTGGTGGGCCTTGCTGCTTGGCTGGTTTCTCTGGTGCCAACTCTAAAACTAGGTATTTGTATCAGCTTACTTATCTTCCTGTTTTTCTTCTAAAGACTCTTTTATCTAATAATTAGTCTTTAGTACTCACTGCTTGGATAAATTTTTGTCCACCATCCCATTTCCATGACTCATGGAAATACCTTGGATGGCATAGCCAAAAGGCAAGCAAGATCAAAGATGGTGAGAAAGCAAGTGGTATAAAAACCCAAGGATAGGGCTTTGAAGTGGTAAGTTGCAGGGTAGCCAAGCCTAATAGGCAAAGCAATCCAATCAGACCATGGTCGCCATTAGCCAAAGAAAAGAGTAAGGAGAGATTGTTGGAAAGCACCCTTCATTTTTTGCACCAGCTTCAACTAAGATTAGAATATCCTCACTCATTAAAAGAAGATCCCTATAGAGGAGGAGGGTTGTGGATGCGGAGGTGGAGAGGCGGTGGAAGAGGCGGATGGTGGTAATGACATAGTGCTAGGGATCTGCTCTACAAGCTTACTATACCTCTCAAGTAGCACCCTATATTCCTCACCAAGCTCGCTACGTTCAAGGGCATTCCTCATTTCCTCTCTCTATCCTCCCATTGATTTTTATTTTGATCCAATAATGAGTGAAAGGAATACCTTTTTTTTTTTTCCTTGGGGGTTCCTATAGTTTGGGACCTAAGATACTTGCTTGACCGGGTACAAGGGTGTTAAAGAGTTTTGTGCCACAAAAGGAAAGGAGGAGGTGGGAAGTATAATCCATGCCTTTTTTATGCTTGATCAGAAGCTTGAAGCCACGGGGCTTGGGCCTAGGAAGGAAGCCAGAACGCCAACCTAAGTAGGGGTCTGGACTTGGCTAATATCAGTTATATCTTGAGCTGAGCTTGATCCAAACCAGGTCCATATGGTCCATAACCAAGTCTGCTAATCACAATTGGGGTCAAACTAACCTACTTATGTTACGGGGCCACTCACTTTTTGTTTTTTATTTTAGAAAAAAATAGGCTTCAGTAGGTGAAATGGGAGCAAGCCGAAAAAGTCCATGAGGTCAAAATTTACCAGCATCGGTAAATAAAATTATTATTATTATTATTTTAAAAGCAGCACTTACCAGCATCCGTAACTTCAAATTTGCCCAAAGATTAACTATGAAACCTGAAGAAACCCCAACCTAGTGGAAAGTTACGAGCCAGAACCGTCAGCTCATTAGTCCTTACCACAAACTAAAGGCCTAAAAGACGCCGTTAATGTTTAGGTTGGGTGATACACAAGCACTCCGTCGATAGCTGGCCGTTTACCAAAAAGGAAAAAGAGAAAAAAAACAAGAGCTGTCCATTTCTGCCTCACTCTTCGCACGGAAGCGCCAAGAAACAGATGCTTTCACCCTGCTCGGTGTTTCGCAGCTGCCAAATAAACCATCAGGGTACGGATACCACAATACCTCAAAAGTTTTTTTTTTTTCTTTTTTGTGAGAAACTGGAGGAACTGAGATGCTTCCCCCTTTATATATATATATATATATATATATATTAGTTAATATATAATGTAACGTACAAGGTGGAGAGGCGCGCTTGGGATATATTAAAGCTACACATCTTTGGTACGACCACCTTGCCCAGGACGAAGGGGCTTACCTAGCCACTCCTTGCAAACCAACAACAGAGGAATGGTTGATCAACTGTTTCAGGCTCGCGTCACGACAGAAAACACACAGTACACTGAGGTAGACAATTGAGCAAGAGGTAGACGGCCGCTTGCCCCAACAACGAGTAAAAGCTGTCCACAAACACACGACGACAAACCTCAATCGAGACAAAATGGATCCATCAAGTTAAAAATTGAAAAGGACAATCTACTTGTAAATCGTGACTAAAGCGATGGCCGATTGATTTAGAACTAATCACCGGGGACGGGAAATGATGCCATTTGTGCTCCAACTGCTTTTGATGTTAACAATCGCAAAGCAAAGCTTGCAGAGTGCGCACCTAAAAAGCTTGCCGACGGTCGGGTCAGTTGCAAGAAGACTTTTGTCGACAAAGCTTGTTGCTGGTTCCGGATTGATGCCTTTGATGTGCCATATAGGGATTTGATTGTAAACTTTTGACAGGGTTGTGGGGTTGTGACGATCACTAGGAGAATAATAGACCATGAACAGTATATTATGGTGTGTGAAAATATTTGTGATGCAAATTATATTCTATAGCTTGTGTACCAACTCGACGATACATTGACCTATTTATATGCCATCATGCGGACATTCTGACCGCACAACTCGACCATATTGTTCCATCACAAATTCAATTTTTGGTGGAGTGTTTTTCGGTCAGATCTCGATCGCCACAAATTTGGACGGTTCTCATGGCTTCGATGCCACCCACCGGATCACTTCGTTGGGGCTCCAAGTGGATCGCCATTTTCGTGTGAAGAAAGAGCACTAATTTCCGCCACGATGTAGATCTTTGATCTCGAATTGGAGTGTTTTTATCTTACAAATCCCAATCTCTACCATTATTACCCATTTTTCTCATCCAAATCGGGTCTCCTTCGTTGCTGGCCACTGATTCTAAGAAGAAATGGCATCGGGGGACTCTTGTCTCTCTACCGAAACCCTTCGCCAAACTAGCATGCCAGCCGAATGAAACCCTTGGCAAAGTTGAAGATAATAAGAGGAGGTCGAGGATGGACTCGATCTGGTGGCCACGGGCCATGATAAAGGAGGGGATAGGGGAGGTGGCGAAGGCGAAGATGATGGTGAAGCGGTGTTGGTTGATGTTCCTACAGTGGTACTGATGGTGCTAGATCTTGGTGGAGCCGAACATGCACCCACCATGAACCATGTTGCCGACGGCTCGCTAGCCAACGTGATGGGTGCCACTGCTAGGGACATGGGGGATATGGCAAACGGCATGGTCAATGCCCTAGGACTCGACAAAGGTCTAATGACCGGAGTGCTTAGAGGTGATGTAGGGCTACCAACGATTCTCAGAGAAGCTTGCATGAATGAAGCAGTCAGGGAGCGGATAGAGTTGGATATGTCGATAGCAACGTTGCCCTCAAGTGGCTGGAAGGTGACAAGAGGGTGTATGATGGCTATGGCGGAAGCGCCTGGGGGTTGGGGGGGAGAGCTAAGGCTTAGCTCGATGGAGAGAGGTTACGATTTTTAAATGAAATAGTCCATATAGCAGAAATAAATTGGCTCAACTTATCGTTGAGTTGGTACACTGGATGATGCAAGATAATTTATTCCCAAAACGGAAAGCATCATAAATTTTTGGAGGATAGGCAACAATATTAAAAGTGAGGAATTCTTGAGTAAAGTTTATCATATGTGCTGCAGACAAGATCAAAAAGAAAATTTTGTGTTAATATTTTGAACTAAAAAAATTTTACACCCACTTCAGCACGCATGGTGGACAAAAACTATCCAAAAAAATATTCCTCGCTAAAAGTTTCGGTGTTCCCCTGTTTTGTTGCTGGATATTAAATAATGGAACCGTACCATGTTGGTGCATGGACAAAAATAGAAATCATAAAACGGAAATCTATGGCTAATGTGGACTCCACGGCACACTCTTGTCACCACGTTCGGTATTTTTTAGTAAATTTGGTGGACACTGATAATAATCAACAGGGGGTTTTATTTTCTTCAATGAGGATGTCTTGCAGTAGTCTGGGATCATCAGCGCGACTTGTATAAACTGGTATATCCTATGATACGCCAAACTTATGAATTTTTAAGTTTTTAAACTTTCTTGATTATTTTTTCAACCAATCCTTACGAAAAGAAATAATTATTTTTAATTATAAAAAAAAATAATTTTTATGTCTAAGTATTCTTGATATGGTTTCTATAACTACTCTTATTTCAGTATTTTGGTTCTTATATGTTTTTCCAAATATATCGATGTAAACATCTTGTACTTGTTAGCATATCTCCAACCTTCTCTTTAGGTGTTATGACCTAGATAAACTTGGTTCACGTTGATGGTAGTTACCTACCTAGATAGAATATTCATTATGAAAAATAAATATACTTTAGAATTAAATAATTCTTAGGTTTTATGATCTCCAACAACACAAAAAAGCCAATGGTGATGATGTACTGCAGCATGATTCTCTTAAAGCATAAGTATATTTTATTTTTTATCTTTTTTTGAGAATAATTATAGGGTTGCCATTTTTTTTTTTTTTAATGTAAAAGAAGGAAAAAATTCATCCAAATTTATTAGTAAAAAAGATAGTACGTACAGAAAAGAAGAGCACAAAAAAATTGTGTAGACTAATATGGCGGGTATTCTTTCGTCTTTTTGGGAGATTTTGTTATTTGATTTCTTTGGATACATCTATACTAGAGTTGTATGAGCATTTTGCACTATCAAAATAAATAAATAAATAAATAAAGCCCCCTAACATCCTACTAATATTTAAAATTCAAATTCAAATTATCTCCATATTTATTTGAAATTCAAATCCTCTAATATAATTAAAATATTATAAAAATATTTGACATATCTTGCAACCATCTTTTGAAATTTAAATTTAAAAAATGAGAAACTTCCATCTTACCGCCGAAAAAGAATGTAGAGAGGGAAAGAAGCAAATGGTTAGATCAACCTCATCATGACCGTCGAGAGGAGGGAGGAAGAGAAGAAGTTCGTCGATTGTCCAACATTGGGAATGCGAAGAAAGAGAAGGAAGGGAAAAACCACATTTCTACCTATGGACTACAGGATATGTAGAGAGAGAGAGAGAGAAGGATGAGGCACTTCCGATGGCAGGCCCACTACTGAGAAGAGCCGGCGAAAGACCCAATCCAGTGCAAGGAGAGACGAAACCTGATATAATGTGCCAGGAAGATGGATGGAAAAAGAGATGAGCAGCCAAAGAGTTTGAACTAGAATAGTTGGAGAGATCACAGCCGGCCACCAATAAAGACAAATTTGGCAACTTAATTAGTTGATCAAAAAACTTGAAAACCCCTGGCATATTTTGACACCAAACCTCCTCCATGGATGAAGTGGGGTGGCGTTTTCATGAACCTATTCTATGTTCACTTTTGTAATACATCTAACTTAACAAGAGGTGGAATGAAGCATGAATAGATGGAATGTTCTAGGAAAATTAATGAAAAACCACGCTGCTATTTGTACCAAAAAAAAAAAAAAAAAATCCAATGATCAAATAACGGCCTTGTTCGACAATCATGCATGTAATTAAATATATAAATTATTTTTGGTTTACTTCTTATAGAAATTAATTTTCCAAGTTAACTTATCTTCTCTTGGTTAAAAATGGAATCCACTTAAAAGTTAAAAGGCTCATTTTACATAGAAAAATATACTATGACAACTCTTTCATAAACCTTCTCCTTATCGAGGTGTCGAACGTTAACCACTCAATCACGAAGAGACATAGGTATTCATTCTCTTATAACTGATATCCTATAAAACTTTATATTAACTATTAAGGCTTGGTATACATTGTTGACCTCTTTCTTAATAATTCAAATGCTTGGGATCAAGTGCCTTGTTGATATAATATCAAAATTGAAGGTCATGTTTTCAGATCCTATTGAGATCAATTATCTTTGTATCACTTATTTGTTATCTTGAATCTTTTTCTTACGACTTGATCCCTTTAATTGTATAAGAAGAACAATAGCCGGGCATATTTTGATGCTATCGGATTAATTTTAACATTTCTTGTAACTTTTTCTATCGACGGATTACAGAGTTGAAGACATCCCTAAATCATACCATCTTAATTTTAATCAAGGAATGGCTCAATACAACCCCCAGCTCCATTACAACCACCAAGGCATGATATCAGCAGACTAGCCGACACATTCATCAAACTGAAAAGTAACTGAGCTAACATAGTCGAGACACATCACAGGTAAGCTTAAAGCAAAGAATTCACCAATTTAAGATGGAACAAAGATATACCGCCGCCAACTTTTCTATTTTTCCAACAGTTAAAGCTGATGTGACATCTTATTTTGTAGGGAATTTTTCACCACAAGACACTACCGTTCATATATTAGCTCTTTTAAAGAAGGAAGGATTGCCAACGTGGACAAATCAAGACGCATCATCCAGGAGACAAAGCATCATATGGCCTCTAATGTCTGCCAAGGACAACAGGTTTAACGCAAAGCTCAGGAAAAGTGCCCCAGAATAGCTTGCCGACGATGATCCTCTCAAACCATATTCCCATCCTGGTACCGTTTGGTTGGTAGCACCTTTCGTCACCACCGGAATGATTGAAGGCAATAATGGCATATCGGAAACCTGAAATAAAAGGTGATGTACTTAACGATTAGAGGTCTTTTCCTCATCGTCATGGTCCTCTTTTGGACAAAGCTTTTGGGATACTCATTGCATGCACACACATGCTCTTTAGATCCACGGAGCAATGAGTTACACCAATTTTTTTAATATCATGTTATGTAAGCACTTTCTCATGTGTTAAAAAGTGGGTCTCTCGCAGCATTACTGCTCGTCTCCTCCTAAATTGGCGTTTCGACTGCAACTATTGGCTGGTTGTCGGATAGTTACCAACTACAGTGTGGGAACGTATCAAGATAACATGGTGGCACCAAGTATTGTGAGGATAATATGTCAGTATAGGAATAATTGAGATAAGCTTTCTTGGAAACATTCTAGACATCGATGCTCATGCTATAAGGTGCTTCACGCACGATAATTGTTCAACCAGCAATATGTGTGGTCATGGATGCTCCACCAGCAAGAGCAATGCTTTGTGTTGGCAACAACAAGATACAAGAGGAGACATAAGGGGAGCACTATTCTTTCGAAAGCAGACATAAGGGGAGCATCGTAGATACTTGGTACTTTTGCCAAAGTGTCTTTTTAATTCACTATTTATAGTGAAAGTGATTTGTTTTTCCTTTTAATTCCTGTCTAGCAACGTATACAATCCTCAATCATGCAGCCTGCAGAGTGTTTCACATCATTGTTTTCTTTTCTTTTAGCAAAAAAATAAAAATAAAAAACCACCTGTTCCCAAAATAAGTATAAGGTACAGAGATTATTTAGACGAAATATTTCTTGAAAAAAAAGGGTGAACTCGGACTTGCTCTACTTTTTCTCTAAAAATATCTTCTGAAGAGGAAATTTTTTTAAAAAACTTAATTATATAAAAAATTCTGAACATTTTAAAAAAATTTAATTTTATTCTATATTTTTATTTAGTACAACCAGATTATTCAAATTCTCACATTATTTTAATTCAAACCTTGATTTCTAATTTCTGTTGTTCTACTATAATGGAGTTATCTTATGGCTTGCTTATATAATATCAAATTGCTTATGTAGCAAAGAAGTTTGACATAAAAGCACTAGTTCAAATAATCAAAATTCTAGAGTAAACAAATCATGAGAGAAGATATCAATACAGAGAAAACTAGAGCTTAAAATCTTGATCTCTCTTACAAGCTCTTAATCCACTTGAAAAACCCCAAATCAGCACCACCATTCCCCTCTTCTACCAAACTAAATGGTGGAATAGGGTATAGAGAAGAAGCCATCAGGGAACTGCCAAAATACTAAATTAAATATAAAAATAAATAAAAAAAATAATTCAAGAGATGAATGGATTGGATTGAAAGCCTGTAAGACTAGCCTTAAGCTAGGAATAAGGAAGTGCAAGATGCCTATAAGAAGGGAAGGGTTACTGACCAAAAAGAGAGAGGAAGGGGATCTTGGATGAGTGAAAGAGAGAATTCTTCCCATTGATGAGAGATAAGTACAATGGTGAAGTACGGGTGAAAGAGGGTTGGAGGATATAGAGTTGCATTAGTTTTGATCTCTACTAGTCTAAAAATGAATATCTTCTTTCTATTCCAAGGAGGCGGAAAGGAAAGAGGATAGAGATCCAGAAGGAGAGGATATTTTTTATCTTCCTATTGATAGAAATCCTAGATGGAAGAAGATAGGAGAAAAGAGAGAGAAGAACTTCTAGAATTTTTTTCTAAATCAACAAAAAAAAAGCCATGTAAGCAGGTCACATGTATCACATGACAATTCAGTCATAGCAAGTAGACAGAAATAATTAGAGTCAGGATTCAAATAGAAAGAATTTAAAAGTTTGATGATCCGTTTGTACTAAATAAAAGTTCAAGATGAAATTAAAAATTTCTAAAAAATATAAAATTTTTGACATAGTTAAACCATTTTTAAAAGGCGGTATCATGCATATGTGTTGGACTTCACACTCGTGATTTGAAGCTTTCTTTTGAGAAAGAATTAAAAGTTTTTCTCTATTTTTTAGCAAATTGGTGATGATCTTACTACCAACAAAAGGATTTTATGTTTAGGACTTTATATTAGATAGAAAGATATGTGTAAACAATTAGATGCAATGAATGTAAAATAGTCATTTTAAAAAATTTGATAGTTATATAATATAATTATTTAACTAGGATATAACCCGTGCAATGCATGCAATACTAGATTTTTCTGGCAATTACTATGATGAACATATTTTTGATCGTTAAAAATTGGAAGATTTTTAGCGACGGCACTTTCATCACTAAAAGTATTAGCGATGATCTTAGTGATGGATTTGCCATCACTAATACTTTTTTTTTATCCCCAAATACCCTCCTGGAGGTCGCGATCGATCATTTCCTTCTCCTATTTTTTTTCTACCTCCTCTCTTCTTTCCCCACCTTTGGTCGTCATTTTCTACCATAGTGCCATCGGATCTACTATCCCGATGCTCTGATCTTGTCATTCACACCACCGCTCCCCCCATTGATTTTGCCATCTCGGCATCCCAATCCTGCATTCCCATTTTCCACTTAGCACACCACCACTCCCCTCGTCGGTTCCGCCATCCTAGTGCTCCGATCTCGACATCCTAGCTTTTTGGTCCCCACGCCACCGCTCCCGCCATCGGATCCACGGTCTCAGCATCACGATCCTGCATCCCCGCTTCTCGGTCTACTCACTGTCGCTCCTCCTGCTGGTTCTGCCATCCTAGTGGCCTGATCTTGGTGTCCTTTTTTTTTTCAGTCCCCGCACTACCCCTCCCCCTGTCGATTCCAGCATCCTAGAGTCCTGATCCTGTATCCCCACTTTTTGGTCTGCTCACCACCGCTTCCCTCACCGACTTTACCACCCTGGTGCTCCGATCTCGACATCTGGCTTTTTGGTCCTCGCACCACTGCTCCCCTCACTGGATCCGTCATCCCCATGCTCCGTTCAGCATGTCCCCATTGCCCAATCCCTATGTCATAGGCCCTGCCACTTGATGAGTATTAGTGATGGTGGCAGCAATGGCTAGCTATCGCCAAACGCTTAATTTTAATAACTTAATTTTGTTATTTATTTATTATAGAAATGATAGCTAGATCATCCACTATGGTAGCTGTAGTTGTGGAAGGCCACACATTAGTCTAGGAGAAGTGATGATTATTTAGATTCTAGGCCAGACAGATCACAGTAAAATATTATTTATTAAGTTTTTATATATACTGATATGTATAATATGACTAATGAATTTCTAAACTATATAGACAGATTATATAGAGTACATCATAGCATGGCACGATAAGGACCCATCCTCTTAGCGACCTCAGAGCTTTTGGAACGTTGTCCATGACATAGTTGTAGAGATTCTTTGAGACCCGCATTTAGGCAATTAGTTGAGTTTGTTGTCACAGCCATCACATCAGATAGGTTAAGCAGTAATAATAAATTTCTTTACTTATTTTAAATATTTTATTTAAAAGTGTCACATAGTTAAGCTTGAGTCGAAGGAAGGGGACAAAAAGTCAAACTACACATCCGATGGATAGGATGGAGATGTAGATATGTTCATATCATCGAATGGGATATGTAAGAATAATCTATTCAAGAATTAAAAGGGTATATCGAAATATACCCCTCGGTGTAGGTTTAAGCTTGAGGCAGGAGAGAAGGGTATCAAGGGGGTTGAAATTTAGTCTAACCATCCGATAGATGGGTTGGAGGTGTCTATACACTACAAGAAAATTGGATATTGATGACGGTATTAACGATGACAAAAAAATCTATCACTAATAAATCTTTTTGCCATCACAATACTGACAAAAAAAAAGTTGTTGCTAATATTATTAGTGATGGCAACTAAATTATTAGGGACAACAAAGGCTGTCTCTAAAAGTATAAAAATTATTTTAAAATATTTAAATAAAAAATTAGTGACGGCAAGTTTGGATTATTAGCAATAAAAATAATGCTGTCACTAATAATAAACTATTAGCAATAGCTTTATAATTATTAGCGATGGCGTGAGCCACCACTAAAATTATTTAAAATTTTTAAAATTTTTTATAATATTTAAATATAAAATAAAACTTAGCGATAATATTTTTGAATATTAGCGATGAAAACTACCATCGCTAATAATTTTTTAAAAAAATTATTTAAAATATTATTGGTGATGGAATTAGCAACGACATATTTACCATTGCTAATAATCCTCAACTGCTTCAACTCCAATTCGAATCCGATTTGAATCTAATTCAAAATTCTGCCAAACCTAATTTAATTAAGCTTTGAATCCAAATCTTACTTCGATTATAGAATTTAATTAATCTTAAATTAAATTAAGATTAATTAAATTAAATCTAATTTAAATCAATTAGATAAAATTAATTTTTAATTCATATTCAATTCAAAATTCTATCAATCCTAATTCAATTAGGCTTTTAATTCAAGTCCTACTTGGGTAGTAAAACCCAATTACATTTAAATTAAGTCAAGTTTAATTAAATTTAATATAATTTAAATTAATTATAAAAAAATAATTTTTAATTTAGGTTCGATTCAAATCCAATTTGAATCTGATTTGAATTTAATTCGAAATCATGTCAAATCTAATTCAATTAGGCTTCGAATCCAAATCCTACATGGATTATAAAACCTAATTGATGTCAAATTAAGTCAAGGTTAATCAAATTAAAATTGATTTAAATCAATTAGAAGAAAGTAATTTTTAATTTGGATTTAATTCGAATTCAATTTGAACCCAATTCGAATCTAATTAGAAAATCTGTCAATCTTAATTCAATTAGACTTTAAAATTCAAATCCTACATGGATAATAAAACTCAATTACTTTAATATTAAGTCAAGTCTAATTAAATTTAATCTGATTATAATTAATTAGAAAAAAATAGTTTTAAATTTAGATTCGATCCAAATGCAATTGGAACTTGATTCGAATCTAATTCAAAATCCTATCTAACTTAATGCAATTGAACTTTGAATCCAAGTCTTAATTAGATTGTAAAATCTATTTATATTTAAATTAAGTTAAGTATAATTAAATTTAATATGATTTAAATTAATTATAAAAAAATAAATTTTAATTTAAGTTCGATTCGAATCCAATTCGAACCTGATTCGAATCCAATTCGAAATCATGTTAAACCTAGTTCAGTTAGACTTTGAATCCAAATTTTGCTTGAAATATTAAAATTTAATTAATCTCAAATTAAGTCAAACTTAATTAAATTAAATCTAATTTAAATCAATTAAAATTTGATCCATAAATTAATTAAGTCTAAAAATTTAATAAAATCAAATATTAATTACTAACCATCCAAAAAATGACTTAGGAGAAAAAAAAAATTTAATGTTAAAAAATTTGTATTAGCAATAGCTTTAGAGATGGTAAGAATTTCGTCACTAATAATTTTTTTTAAATATAATTATTAGCGACGAAACTACTATTACCGACGGCACCTACCATCAGTAATAATATTTTTAATATTAGCGATGGAAAAGCATTATTAGCGATGGCATTCACCATCACTAATAATTTTCTACTCTTGTTTTGCCCTATCTCATCGTGCACCCTCATTTTCTTCCATGCCACCGTCCATCGCTCCCTCATTTTTTTCCACTCCACCATCCATCGCGTTCTCGTTTTTCCACCACCGCCCCTCGCCCTCCACCGTTTTAATCCCCAACTGTCACCGCCCTCTCCCCCACCCTTTAGTCCCCTGCCACCCCCTCTTCCTTGGCTAGCGGTCTTTCTCCGACTGTACCTAGCCTACCTTCCTAAGCCCTCAACAGCCTCCTACCTTTTCGAGCCCTTGGTCGTCCACTATAAGAATCCAGATTATTAGCGATGATGAAATATCATCGCTAATAGTGCTATCGTTGCTAATACCATCATAATAGTCAATCTGAAAAACCTTTATTGCTAATGGACATAATTAGCAATAAAGATTTTCAGATTGGCTTTTACAACGGTATTAGCAACAATAGCACTATTAGCAGCGGCAGAATGACTATTAGCGATGGCATTTTACCATCGCTAATAATCTAGATTCTTGTAGTGGTATCCAATAAAATATGTAGGAATAATCTATTTAAGAATTGAAAAAGTATATTGAAATATATCCTTCCGTACTGGTTGAGGCTTCAAGTAGGAGGGAGAGAGTATCAAGGGAATCAAAATTCAATATAACCATTTGATAAATGGATCGGGGGTGTCTATAGCTCCGTATCATTCAATAAAATATATAGGAATAATCCATTCGAGAATTAGAAAAATATATCAAAATATATCCCTCCATGCTGGTTGAGGCTTCAAGTGGGAGGGAAAGAGTATCAAGAAGGTTAAAATTCATTCTAGCCATCCGATGGATAGGTCAGAGATATCTATAGCTCCATATCATCCAATAGAACGTGTAGGAGTAATCCATTAGAGAATTGCAGAAGTATATTAAAATATATCCCTCCATGCCGGTTGAGGCATCAAGTGGGAGGGAAAGAGTATCAAGGGAGTCAAAATTCAATATAACCATCCGATGGAGTACTAACTAGGGGTGTCTATAGCTTTGTATCATCGAATGGAATATATAGAAAAAATTTATTTCGAGGTTTAATAAAATTTAGGCTTGAGGCTTATTAATTACTTTAGTTTTACTATTTTAATTAATTTACTTCTAAATTAATATCATTTTATTTTTTTTGATTACAGGATATTAGAATTATTGAAAAATATATTTCAAAATGAATCATCAGTCTGTTAATGGTTGAGATATATTATAATTATAATTAATATATTAATTAATAAAATATATTTTTGATATTTTTCTCATAAGTTTTCATCTTCTAACGAACTTCATTATTGTGATGAAGTCCTTAGAACTATTTAGGTTCGATAAAGAAAAAATTTATTGATTAGTTCTTAAAACTATTTATGATCAAATGATACGCTGTTAATTAGGATGATAATATCTATCGAGTATAGATCGTTGTATACCATATAGGTTGATTGTTCTCTTAACTAAAGAGTGTGGAGATACTGGTATGGCATACAGATGAGATGTAGGGATACATCGTCACTGAACGTGATCAACTCTAGAGTATTCTACAATCGAGAGTATCTCTGATGGAATATAGGTATAAATATTCCTTAGACTTGAGATCACCTTAGTGGCTTACAAGCAACTTACTGTGCTTTGGTACCAGACTAACTAAATTTTTAATTCAATAATGAGAGGCTTCTGGGCATAATCAAGTACTTACAAAATCGATGTATGATCAAGATGGAATTGACCACTCCAAGAGTTGGAGAATAATGTATTACTGCATTTCAATATAGCAAAATCTTGATCAGAATAATCCATAAAATAAATTTAGTATTTTGAAATACAATGTGGATAGCCTGATTAGAGTTGACAATTTAACTCTGAGGTGTTCTATAAGCATTTTGGTTAAGAAGATGAATTATAAAAAAACTATATCTACATGGATTCTAAGAATGTTGTTCTACACATTCGACCTATCCGACCGTCGGATACCATTACTAGATGGTCACTTCGACTAGTATAAAAATTTATTTCTATACTATCGACTTAGGTTCGAACCTATGAGATCACACACATTAGAATTTATGATCGATCAGATGGTTAATCAATGATTGAGAATTATTCTAAGGTTAAACGATCAATACGATTGATGTTTAACCTAGTACAAATATTGCAAGAGGATCGATTAGCAATTTGATTACTAATTGGATTAATTTGATTAAGTTAAAAGATTGAGATTAAGTTTAATTAAATATTATTTAATTATATTTAATTTAGACTTGATTGGATCAAGTCCAATTGGTTTATTAGATAAGCCAAGTATAAGGAATAACTAGTTCTAGTTCAATTAGGACTTGGATCAACCCAATTTTATAACTTGATTAAAAAATTAAATTAAAATTAAATCTGATATAATCTAATTAAATTAAATTTTTAATTAGATTAGGGTCTAACTTAATTGGGTTGAATTAATTTTGGTTTGAAAAACCATATTTGACCAAGTCAAATATGGAATCCTAGTAAGACTAGGATCTATCTTGTGCCACCTATATCCCATGCGTCCCCACGCCCACACTTCCTTTATTTTTGGTGATAAATCTTCTCTCCCTAGTCTTTATGCATGCCCATTCATCTTCTCTCTTTTTCATATGGTAATTAGTTGTTGACCTAGTCAAAGGAGGAAGCTTGAATTTGATTTGAATTTTTCTTTGGATAGAGTTTTAGAAAACTAAAACTCCTCCCATGCATGCCGCCCATTCTTTCTATTTTTCTTTGATTTATTCAGTGGTAAAGAAGAAATTTTGTGCACTTTTCTCTGGTGGTCCATGCCAAAAAGAAAGGAGGGGGCGTCCAAGTGTTGGGCGCCTCAACTAGTTGCCATTTTTGTTCTTTCCTAGTCTAAGAATTTGACCCAACAAGGACTCCTCTATAACTCATTATATAGGATAAATTTTGGATTGATTTTTTGACATGTTCCAGACCTTGGAGAGTACTTTTGGGTGTGTGAATACCAGGGTGAGAGACATCTTGGGCATTGAGTTTTTATAGATAGCAATCTAGATGTCTAGGTGAGAGAATAGAGAAGAAGAAGAGGATCTTCTTCTAGGGTTGCTTTGTTCTTCTCTTATCCTTCTTTTTTTAGATATTTTTTTGAGGGTTTCTTAGATCTGAAATCTCTCCTCTTTATTTTATTTTTTGGAGAAGTTCAAATCTAAAAGAATAAAGCACCAGATTAACTGTCGAAGAAGGATCAACACAGTACTAGCATACTATGCTGATTTCCTACGTAGAATTTTTGATCAAAGTTCATGGACTTATATGAACATTTCTTAGAGGTCGGACGTGTGTGCGGCTTGGATCATCATCCTCAAGCTCAGATCAATAAGTTAGAATATCTAATTTGCATAGATAATATGGATCTGATCTATTTTTACATGCCTGCATTAAATATAGTGTAGATGCATGTTGATATGATCAACATGCTCTTTTTTTTATATTTTTATTTTTTAATTTAATTTTATGCCATAATCATGTAATAGAATCTTAGATCTAGAAATTTTTTATTATTTATAAATAAATTTTGATTTATTTTAGATTTTTGCTACTCGATCTTGAAAAAGTTTCAAGATCTAGCTCTGAAATTCTAGATCTGGTTCCTTCAATTGGTATCAGAGCATAGATTGATTATCATATAATTATATGTACATGTTTAAATTATTTTATAAATTAAATTTAATTTATAATTTAATTATTAAATTTAAAATTAAAAATTTTGATCACATGAACTGATTATAAGATTATCCTACTGTAAGGTTTATCCTTTATAGTGGAGAGGTTGTCCTAATTCATATAGATATATTTCTTATCCTAAATTTATTAGATATAATCTAATTTTATTTATAATTTATTAGATTTAAAAAAAATTTAGATCTAAAAATAAAAATTTTAGATTGCACGAATTGATTATAAGATTATCCTGCTATAAGGTTTATCTCTTATAGTGGAGAGGTTGTCCTAGTACGTGCTGATCTAAAATATTGATCATAAAATTTTAGATTAGATCTAAAAAATTTTATGATCTAATTAAAAATATTTTAATCTAATTTTAATCATCATAAATATGTTAGATTTGATCTAAGATAATTTATGATTGATTGAAATTGAAAATATTTCAATTACATGAACCTGTTTAGATTAGATCTAAAGTAATTTTATGCTTATCTTACTTGCATATTGATTATGAATCAAATATACAATTTGATTGATAAAATCATGTTGTAAAAATATTTTATAAATATGAAAATTATTTTCAAAAAGTTGAACCCCAACCCTCAGTCTAAAACTTAATTAAGAATTAAGAAGTTGTTTGATTAACATCTAGGATTGTGAATTGAAGAACTTAAGACACAAATCATAATACATTGGATTAAATGGGTTAGTGGGGATTAGGTCCATTAATTAGATTAGACCTAGAATTAGATTAAAGAATGGACTTAATTAGAGAATTGACTAAATCTAATCAATTATTGTCTTAAATTAGATCAAGGATTCTCTAGATCAATTACAATAGTTGTAGTTGGTCAAGTCCATGTCTTTAACGAGACCCAAGATGGACTTGATTCTTGACTATACAGTTTAGTATGAACTATTAGGTTGATCTAATTGAGACTAATTAAATTAGTTGGTGTCTAAGGTAAACCAGACTGGTGGTCTTTAATTGGTAGTCCGCTTATCTGACCATTTTTGATGGTATCTAAGGCAAGCTTTGGCAGACCCTCTCATTGATCGAACTTATCTGACCTTTTGATGAAATTATATTTTGATCGGATCACTTGACTATTCGAGCTGACCTATGTCAGTTAGATAAATTAGTATGACTAATTTAGGTGCTCCTTGATCAGCTTATTAATGATCTCCCTTAAGCTGACTTGGTGAAGCCAATGGAAGGATTATGACAGGCTGATTCATCTGACCTTCTCTCTTTCTTAAATTAAAATTTTTTAAAATTATTAGGTTCTTAAAATAAAATAGTTATGGTGATAACTAGATCATAGCCTTTTATTAAGTGGATGATAATGGATCCATTAGTTGGATAATTATTGGATGCCCATAGGCCTGGTGCTGATCCGCTAATGAAATTATCATTCATAATATAATTTTTTGACCATGTCTCTCTGAATGGTGATTAGGTTGATCAACCATAGTTGGGCTTAATCATTCATTAGTTAGATGGATCGAGTATGATCATGTTAATGGTTGGACCTAACCAGGACATTCAGTGAAGGCCTTGGCCTACTGAAAAGATACCTGGGATAAAATTAAATTACTAAAAATTATTAAAAAATAATTGATTATGAATCTATCATTAGATGTATATGAGTTGACCAACCATAGTTGGGTTTGTGTGCAATCTATGTGAATTCTAGTACCCACTAAGAAATTAAGATAATTCCTCGAATTAGAGTTAGAGGCTACCAGTTCGAATAAAATAATGAAAGAATCTTTTGATTAAAGTCTAAATCTTTAGATTTAATGAATCAATTACTAATTAGACTTTTGATTTTCTTTTGTGCAGTTAAATCCAAACCATAGTTTCTCCATTCATTGTTAGACAGTAATAAACTTATAAGGCCTAACTTCGATAATAAGTATCGAAAGTTAAATATTGTTCAGCAACATAAAGTGGTTTATGCTAGGGCCTCTACATCCAGATTAAACATAAGATCCAAGAATAACCTAGATCAGGCAAAGTGCTATAAAGAGCAAGGGCATTGAAAGAGGAACTATCCTCATTATCTTGATTTTCATGACTTGGGTCAACTCAATTTTTTAATTTAATTAAAAATTTAAATTTAAATTAAATCTAATTTAATTAAGTCCTTAATTAGATTAGGACCTAACTTAATTGGGTTGAATTAATTTTGGTTTGATTTGGTTTGAGAAACCATATTTGACTAGAAATCATATTTGACCAAGTCAAATATGGAATCCTAGTAAGACTAGGATCCATCTTGCGCCACCTATATCCCATGCCTCCCCATGTCCACTCTTCCTTTATTTTTGCTAACAAATCTCCTCTCCCTGGTCTTCATGTATGCCCACTCATCTTCTCTCTTTCTCATATAGGAATTAGTTGTGGACCCAGTCAAAGAAGGAAGTTTGAATTTGATTTGAATTTTTCTTTGGATAGAGTTTTAGAAAACTAAAACTCCTCCCATGCATGCTGCCCATTCTCCCTATTTTTTCTCTGATTTATTTGGTGGAAAAGAAGAAATTTTGTGTGCTTTTCTCTGGTGGTCCATGCTAAAAAGAAAGGAGGGGGCGTCCAAGTGTTTGGTGCCCCAACTAGTTTTCATTTTTGTTCTTTCCTAGTCTAAGAATTTGACCCAACAAGGACTCTCCTATAACTCATTATATAGTATGAATTTTGAGCTGATTTTTGGACATATTCCAGACCTTGGAGAGTGCTTTTGGCCGTGTGAATATCAGGATGAGAGACCTCTTGAGCATTGGGTTTTCATAGACACTAATTTGGGTGTCTAGGTGAGAGAATAGAGAAGAAGAAGAGGGTCTTCTTTTAGGGTTGCTTTGTTCTTTTCTTATCCTCCTCTTTTGAGATTTTTTTGAGAGTTTCTCAGATTTAAAATTTCTCCTCTTTACATTATTCTTTAGAGAAATCCAAATCTAGAAGAAAGAAGCATCAGATCAACTATCGAAGAAGGATCAGTACAGTACTAGCATACCATGCTGATTTCCTACATAAAACTTTTGATCGGAGTTCATAGACTTCTATGGACATCTCTTAGAGGCTGGACATGTGTGCGGCTTGAAGCATTATCCTCAAGTTCGGATCAGCAAGTTAGAACATCTAACTTGCATAGGTAATACAGATCTAATCTATTTTTACATACCTGCATTAGATGTAGTGTAGATGCATGAACGTTAATATGATCAACATGTTCTTCTTTCTTTATATTTTTATTTTCTGATTTAATCTCATGCCATAATCAAGTAATAGGATCTTAGATCTAGGGATTCTTTACTTTTTATAAATAAATTTTAATTTATTTTAGATTTTTGCTGTCCGATCTTGAAAAAATTTTAAGATCTAGCCCTGAAATCCTAGATCTGATTTCTTCAAGAATATTCGGCTCTCATCTACCTACTGCTATAGAGGATGTACAGGAGCAGGAGGAGGAGGAGGATCTCCGTTGATTTTTTTTTTAATTTTCTTGTGGTGTATTTACTTTTTATATTTGAGTAGTGTTATTTATATGATTATATTTTATTATAATGCATAATATTAGTTTTTTATTTATGATGACCAAGTGGCTCGAAATATATATTGCTTATTAATTTAATTATAATAGATTTTAGTAAATATAATTGCTTGTTAATTAAATTATAGCAGGATTTAATAAATATAGTTGATGATTCTTTTTTTTTTTAAAAATGATTATTAGTGATGGCTTTTGTGATAAAAAAAGCCATCCTAAAAATATTACTGACGATATATTAGTGACAAGTCTCTATCGTTACTATTTTTAATATTTTTTTTTAAAAAAATATTACTAGCAATGGAATTTTCATCTCTAATGCTATTGCTAATGATTGCTAATAATGGTCTCTAGCATCAAAATTTTTTGCAATCACTTTTTAGTGACATCAAGTCATCGCTAAAAGTATTGGTGATGGCATTTTAGTTATTAGCGATGGTGTTTAGCCGTGCTAATAATCAAATTTCTTATAGTGGTGGGATCTTATTTTTTTAAAAAAACTAATTATATAACATATAATATATTTTATATATATTTATATTTGATATATTTTAGGTATGTGGACGTCAAATTTGAATGGAAACTTCGAATAAAGAGAGGCAGCCTGTCCTAACCTTTGTGACCATATCCAATGGTAGGAAATTCCTGACGAGATCCTTGATAAGATAGAAGGTATTATTGAGAACCTGGATCCCATCGATCTCGAGCTTGTCTTAGTCTTCATTTTGAAGTAGAGCTGTGTTTTGGTCATCACCTATCGTAAAAATAACCAGCTTTCATGGGGCTTTCTTTGTTCACCTTTCTACTCTTCCAAGCATTATAACTTTTTTTTATTTTTTTTATAATTAAATTTTTTGACCCAACGGGTCATTCGGATCGAGTCGGGTTTATATATAACCCCGCCTCGATCCATGAAATATGAATTCAATTTAGATTAGGTTATAATTGTTAGCTTATATACCAATTTTCAGATTGTATGCTGTATCTATTACTTGTTCTCAACCCATATTTAGTTCTACTTATTTTTTTATTCTTGTTGATGTTTCTAACTGTTGGGGATAAATTCTGCTCCAGCCGAAGTCTAGCTCGATGCCCAGCCTAATGCAACCAGTAGCTGCAGAAGAGCTTCGGCAGACGGGCTTCAGCCGAACTTCCAGTGCCCGAGCTTCTCCCAGCGTCAAGACTGAACCCCTCCAGCCGGCCGAACTCTCCAAGCGGTCGACCCTCGATCGAACTCCTCAGCGGTCGCCCCCTCAGCCGAACTCCCTCAGCGGTCACCCCCTCGATCGAACTCCTCAGCGATCGCCCCCTCGGTCGAACTCCTCACGGTCGTCCTCGTCGAACTTCGGCCGACCGAGCTCTACCGAACTCTCAAGCGTCCAAGCCTCAGTCGAAGTCCAACAGCCGGCCGAACTCTCAAATGGTCGAGCTTCAGATTCTCAGCGGTCGAACTCTTCAGCGGATGAGCCTTAACTGCATACCTCCAGCTAGACGCCTATGGGAGCCGAACTCCCTCCTATCTTCCTCTTCAGGAGCCCGAACCGCTCCAAAATGGGCACACGACGAAGGCCTTCAACCCTTCATTCGGCAAGCTTTGCAGCCATCACCATCAGTCCGCCACAGACGATAGCAACCCACTGTCAGGGGGCGATGGCTGTCACCATCAATCCACCGCACACGGCACCATCCCATGAGACTGACTCCACCGAACCTCGAGCGGCCCGCCAGCATGCGGCTGCAGTTGTCATCATCAAGCTCCGTTATAAAAAGGATCCTCCCGATACGCTAAGGCTAAGCTCTCTGACTTCTAATCTCTCTGAGCTCTCCTCTTCTTCTCTAAGCTCCGAAACTCATTCCAAGCACTCCATTCCTGTTGGCCGAAAACTGACTTGACCGTCGGAGGGTCCTGCCAGAGCCACCCCCCATCGGTTCCGGACGAAACTTTGTCTTGCAGGTTTCCGACGGCGACCTCAGCGGCCTCGACTCCGACGACCTCCGACGATGATGAGTTTTTGCACCAACAGATTGGTGCTAGAAGGAGGGCGTGAACCTCCGAGGTTTTTTTGTTCTTAAAGGAGTGCTCGGCGACCTTTTTCTTCCCTCTCTGGAGATCTCCCTTTTCTCTCCCGAAGAAGAAATGCCTCCCAGGAGAGCTTCGACACGGCGCTCGATGGCCTCCGCGGTCCGAACCCATCCAGATCCGTCTGTCTCTGCTTCGGCCCCGGCAACTCAGATTCTATCTGTACCTACGGTGGAGGTGGAGCAGCTCGACCTGCTTGTCCGATAGGTTCGTGGCCTCACGAAGGCATTGCAGGCTATACAGCAGCCTCCGATGGCGACTCCACCAAGTAACCTACCATTGGAACGTCGGGAATCGACCCCAAGGAAGAGTACCAGGGCCAGCGTACCGCTCGCCCCAGAGGAGGGAAAACAGAGGGCCACGGATCCGTGTTCGGATCTTTGTTCTCTTCTGGGGGAGACCTTCCCCATTCGTAGTCGGAAGCACCCCAAGGTCTGCAGCCAAGACGATGCCCTCGATTGCAGACTACGGGAGATGGACCAGCATATTGAAGAGCTCGGCCGCGTCACCTTGGCTCATCATGCCGACGTCCATGCCGAACCTCCCTTCTCTCCCTAAATTATGCAAGAATCTATCCCACCGACCTTCGAGCTCCCTCAACTGAAAAGCTACGATGGAACTTCTGATCTGATTGATCACCTGGAGGCCTTCCGTGCCATGATGCTGCTTCACGACGCTTCAGATGCCATGCTGTGCCGAGCCTTCCCATCTACCTTAAAGGGAGCAGCGAGGAACTGGTACTCGACGTTGAAGCCAAACACGATCTTCTCTTTCGGCCAGATGAGCAGTCGGTTCGCGGCCCACTTCATCAGCAGCCGACGATCGAGCCGAGGTTCAGATTCCCTGATGAGCGTCAAGCAGAAGCAAGGGGAATCCATCCGGACTTACGTCACCCGGTTTAACACCACGGCATTGAAAGTCCGAAACTTGGACTAGTCTATCGCGATGGCCGCACTCAAGCACGGCCTTCAGAAAAATAACTTGCTGTTCTCTCTGAAAAAAAAGTATCTCAGGGACTTCGCCGACCTACTGGCTCGGGTCGAGAGATATGTCCGTGCGGAAGAAGCCTTCAAGTTGAAAGATGAGGAGCTCGTCAGAAAGGAGCGGCTGGTGGACGAGGAAGAGCCGAGCAAAGTTCGGCTGCACTCACAGACCCCCTACGAAAGCAGGCGGGCCCGAACTCCTCGAACTCGCCCCGATAGAGGGGCGCGAGGAAGCCCTCCTTCCGGAAGGTTCCGCCACTATGCCCCCCTCAACGCTTCTCGAACCCAGATTCTCACCGAAGTAAAAAACCAGCTGTCGAGATCGGAAGGGTTACGGTCTCCCCCAAACAAGCGTGATCGAAATAAGTGCTGCCTCTACCATCGCAACCACGGCCACGACACGGAGGGATGCATCCAGCTCCGAGATGAAATTGAGGAGCTCATCAGAAAGGGGCGGCTGGGTAAATTCCTCCGGTACCAGCCTGAAGCAGAAAAAGATCGACCAAGGATGCTGCCATAGCCAGAGACCGCAAGAAGGTCGGCCACCTTACGGCGTCATTCACATTGCCCCTGGGAAGATCTCGGTGCATCAGCGATTCATCATCTCCCAGCGACAAGAGCTTGCACCAAATTGAGGAGGCCAGTATGAGGAGGTCGTCCACCCTGGGACTTATTATCGAAGAAACGTGGAGGAACAACGTTACCACGACATTGAAATACAGAATTTGGGGATGCGCTACTAGTAACTTTCTTTCAATAAATTTTTTTTCTTTCGATAATATTATTTCTGGATGCAAAAACTATGCGACGACAGGGAAGAAGCAGTCAATAATTGCCGCATTAGGAACAGGAGGAGAACCTCGTCCTAACGCGAGCAACAACCTCGGCTAGAGATAAGATCTCTCCCGAGTGACAGAGACAACCTCGGTTAGAGATAAGATCTCTCCCGAGCGAAGGCCTCATTCACAAAGGACGAGATAGGGGGAGAGGCTCTGACAGTGGCCGTTATGTGCCCCCACAGCCCGTTAGGAATAGGAGGAGAACCTCGTCCTAACGCGAGCAACAACCTCGGCTAGAGATAAGATCTCTCTCGAGCGATCGAGTCAACTTCGGCTAGAGATAAGATCTCTCCCAAGCGACCGTGGGCCCGTTGTGATCGAGACAACCTCGGCTAGAGATAAGATCTCTCCCGAGCGAAGGTCTCGTTCACAAAGGATGAGATGGGGGGAGAGGCTCCGACAGCGGCCCTTATGTGCCCCCACAGCCCGTTAGGAACAGGAGGAGAATCTTGTCCTAATGCGAGCAACAACCTCGGCTAGAGATAAGATCTCTCCCGAGCGACCGTGAACAACCTCGGTTAGAAACAGAAGGAGAACCTCGTTCTAACGCGAGTAACAACCTCGGCAAGAGATAAGATCTCTCCCGAGCGACCGAGTCAACCTCGACTAGAGATAAGATCTCTCCCAAGCGATCGTGGGCCCGTTGTGACCGAGACAACCTCGGCTAGAAATAAGATCTCCCCCGAGCTTTGACCTAGACCAGCATAGAGCTTAGAGGAAGACTTTGGCAGTCACCTTTCCTGCACTCCCTTCCTTCGATTTTCGAACTTAGGAGTCGGGGGGCTAATGTTGGGGATAAATCCCACTCCAGCCGAAGTCTAGCTCGATGCCCAGCCTAATGCAACCAGTAGCTGCAGAAGAGCTTCGGCAGACGGGCTTCAGCCAAACTCCCAGCGCCCGAGCTTCTCCCAGCATCAAGACCGAACCCCTCCAGCCGATCGAACTCCCCAAGCGGTCGCCCCTCGGCCGAACTCCCTCAGCGGTAGCCCCTCGGCTGAACTCCTCAGCGGTCGCCCCCTCAGCCAAACTCCTTAAGCAGTCGTCACTCGGCCGAACTCCTCACGGTCGTCCTCGTCGAACTTTGGCCGACCGAGCTCCTACCGAACTCTCAAGCATCCAAGCCTCAGTCGAAGTCCAACAGCCGGCCGAACTCTCAAACGGCCGAGCTTTGGATTCTCAGCGACCAAACTCTTCAGCGGACGAGCCTTAACTGCATACCTCCAGCCAGACGCCTATGGGAGCTGAACTCCCTCCTATCTTCCTCTTCAGGAGCCTGAATTGCTCCGAAATGGGCACACGACGAAGGCCTTCAACCCTTCATTCGGCAAGCTTTGCAGCCATCACCATCAGTCCACCACAGGCGATAGCGACCCACTGTCAAACGGCGATGGCTATCATATCAATGCGCCGCACACGGCACCATCCCGTGAGACTGACTCCGCCGAACCTCGAGTGGCCCGCCAGCATGCGGCTGCAGTTGTCATCATCAAGCTCCGCTATAAAAAGGACCCTTCCGATATGCTAAGGCTAAGCTCTCTGACCTCTAATCTCTCTGAGCTCTTCTCTTCTTCTATAAGCTTCGGAACTCATTCCGAGCACTCCATTTCTGTTGGCCGAAAACTGACTTGACCGTCGGAGAGTCCTGTCGGAGCCACCCTCCACCGATTCTGGATGGGACTTTATCTTGCAGGTCTCCGACGGCGACCTCAGCGGCCTCGACTCTGGCGATCTCCGGCGACGACGAGTTTTTGCACCAACACTAACAAAATTTATGAAGCTAAAATAAGATGTGCTGTTGGACTACTCATCAATCACCAAAGACCGTAGAACTTCTCTACCCTAATCCCCTTCAAAACTCGGTGTTACCTGTCGCCAAGATTGCATTTTTATCTCATTACAATCTATAGATGTGGTGGTCTTTCTTTCTCGAAGTAAAAATAAGATGTGCTGTCCTTTTTTGAGAAATGTATGGTGGCCTATGAAAGCTTGGATGTTTTCCATGGAGCGGTATGATATAGAATCACACCTTGACTGTATCCACTATAACTCATTTTTTATTTTGAATGAACTAAATAATTGGGGTGGCCACTGTATCTCAGTTTTTTAGGTCATTACCAACTAGCAGTTTGGCAGCTCTATCTTACTGTGGCTGCTAAGCCTAGATAATTGTGCATTTATCTAATACAATGTATATGCGGCAAAGACAAACAAGGTAATTTATGCACAATTCATATCAAAAAAAGAAAAAAAAAAAAGAAGATACAGCAGACGCATTCATTAATTTAAAATTAAAAGGATGGTTGATTTGTACAAATCATGTCTATGCTAGGGCAACATTTACATTCAATGATTAGTTTATAGGGGTTTAAAATTCAAATTTGAAGTTCTTAAATGTGCACCTGAAAGTTTGCTGATGATGATGACCCAGAAAAAAAATACTAAATTAACAATAGGCTCTCGATAGATAGAAATTAAATTTTTACTAAACATTATACCCCTCAGCTGCTCTTATTATTATTGTTATTATCTAAATTCATATGGTCATGTAGGCTCCGTTGACACCATATCCACACCAATTAGCTTTCGTTTTTTCTTTTTAAGCGTAATAATGGAGGAAGTGAAGACTTCCCCAACTTTATTGAAGAAAAGAAGATTTACATAGATGAAATTTACAAAAAGAGTTATTTACAAAAGAGACACTAAATTTCCTTACTAGGACCTTGTAGCAACCAATGGAGAAATAAGGTTTTCTAGCTTCCTATGCCCTTTCAGCACTCTTTTTGCACATAATTTTCCCACAATTGAAAAGCTTGAATGAATTTTGGAAAGATAGTGCTTGATGAAGATTTTGTTGGAGTTTTAATACGAAAGGATGGAAAATTTTAGGATTTTTTACATGTATATCCTCATAAATATTCAAATTTACATGAATATTCTTTTAAAATTGATATTTGCATATATACCCTAAAAAAATTATTTTTATATATGTACCCACATTATCTAATACTGTTAAAAAATTAATAGTTTAAAATTAAAATAACTAAAATATCCTTATGGATAGATGTGGAAAAAAAATTATGAAGATATATATGCAAATAGTAATTTTACAAAGATTGTCGCGCAAATTTAAATGTTTGGAAGGGTATACACGTAAAAAATCATAATCATAAATACACCTCTCTTGATTTATTAATCTTTTCTTATTCTAATAGAAAAAAATTAACATGCAAACCAAATTAATGAATATACTTAATTTATTAACTTACATAGATAAAAAGATTATTTTATTAAATAATAGATCAAAATTATTTTATCTAGAAAATAGATAGATTGTAATCATCCATGTTTTCTCTAATATAAAATAATATACTTCTAAAAAAATATTTAAACATGATATTAGAAGAATAGCTTATATATTTGCATAGAATGGATATAGTTGAGGATTTGGGCATTACATAACAATGAGAATTTACGATCTTATTATATTTTATTTTAAAAATTTTTATAAAAAATATCTTTGTAAAATGTATAAGGTTATATCATACCATATAGAATATAAAATCAAGTCTACTATATATGCGTATGTATATATACATATATATAAATATATCATACAATCTAAAGAATTCATGAGATAACTTAGGTCACATTGGCTTAACTGAGCTGAACTTTTTTAAGTTTTTCTTAAGATTTTGCAAAGTCATTACTGAGGATGATAGTCGAATGGCCTTTGAAGCCACTATCAACAACATCGAGCACCTTTTCTTGACTCCTTTCTTTATCGTTGTCATCCTCTTTCCTTTGCTAGAGATTTTCTCATTACCAAATTCAGTCCCTCTCATCGCCACTCCCAAGGACAACCAGCTGGACTCTTCTTTTCTTTTTTTCATTAGAGATCTTCTAAGTGCCAAACTCTCTCTCATTGCCACTACCAAGGACAACTAGCCAAACTCTCCCTCTTTTTTCTTCGTCAGAGATCTCCTTGGCATTAGACTCATACTTTTGCTTATTAGCACTACCAAGGATGATCAATTAAATCTTTCTTCCATTAAACAACACCAAGCACATCGCCATAGTGTTGCATAGCAAGCTAAGTACTTTGTCTGAGTTTTTCACACCATATATTTTGTAGGAGTTTTTCACACTAAGTAATCACCGGAGCTTATCTCATCGAGTGCTTTATTGGAGTTTACTTTGTTGGATAAAGAAAGATTGGGCGCAAGCCCCTTTTCTTAGCCTCTCCATTCTTTTTGAGTCTTTAGCTTCGATATTCTATAGGTAGAGCAAAGATAACTAGTGTTGAAAGAGAGCAACAAAATAAGTAAGTAGGATATTGCAGTAGGTTCCTCACTCTAGAATGTTTAGAAAGCATGAGAAATTCCAACATCATTATTTTTTGAAGTCAATAAGAGGTTATTGGAAGATGCGATTAAGGCTTGGTGGTGGCATATATGAATCTAGCTCCTTCTTTGAAAACTATAGAAAGTTTATAAGAGAAAACTATGTTGGCTGTTAATCTCTATCGATCACCTTGCTATTAGTGGTCTAGTTTTGATTTATAATGATTTTTATAATTTTTTTTCCTATTCACTTCCTCTCCCACTATACTATATTTGAGGGATTTCTTGACTTTTTTATTGAATGAATGAAGTTTTAGTGAGTCATCTCATCTTGCCTAAAAAAAAAAATAATATAGTATTCTAATATATAAAATATTATATAGTATCATTATTATATTATTATATTATATATTATGTCACTACACTATAGAATAAGAGGGCCGAATCCATCTAAATAAAATAGATAAAAAGTAAATTAGAATTTTTGTATATACCCTCCTGAACATTCAAATTTGCATGAATACCCTCATAAAAATTCTATTTATATATATAACCCTATAAATTTTTTTTACACATCAATCCATAAGAGTATTTTAGTCATTTAAATTTTAAATCTCTAATTTTTAACTGGTGTTAGATGATGTAGATACATATGCAAAAAATAAAACAAAAGAAAGATATACATGCAAAACAAGTATTTTATGAGGGTATGCATATAAATATCAATTTTGAAAGAATATTCACATAAATTTGAATGTTTAAGAGGGTATACATGTAAAAAATCCAAAATTTTAAAAGTAAAACTAATGTTATCCTTTAAATTTTAGCTGGTTTAGAAGATTTGAAACACCTTCTTTTTCTAGTCTTACATCAGATATATGAAAGCAAGTCCTCTTGCTTAAAGAGAAATCCCACCCCATGAAGCCCAAGTCAAGCTTTTAGGGAAGTAGGCTTTGCTCCACAAGTTCTTGAATGTACCTAAATTGATTAACATTGAGTTAATTAGCCATATCTATTAGAGAATGATTTTTCCATCCTGCTACTATATTAAATTGCAGGGAATAAGGAGGAGTTACCGCATGAATGATCCTATATTCTTGTTAGAATAGGATCACTTTATTCAAAGTATGTTTTCCACCTCGATGAAACCTAAGCTCTTTTTTTTTTTTTTTTTTTTTATAAAAAATTTTAGTTTAGTTATGACTTCAGTTTTAAAGATTTTAGACCTATCTAAGACTTATTTATAAATTGATCAAATATATATTATAATACTGAAAGAAATCATCAATGAATGTTACTAAGTAACAATTTTCTCTCTCGGTTGGCAATTTGGTAGAGACAAAACTGATTGAATGATCATGTTACAGCATATTCTTAGAGTACATTTCCACTCATCCTTATGATTGAGTACTCATATCAGTGATAAAGTAAATTTAAAAGGTTGAGTTATACTCTTAATATATCCAAGATAGAAAATTTGTAGGGTATTAAGTCACAAATATCTTTAGAGGGCTTATCTATATTAGAATTGTTGTATAAGCCATGACCGGAGATTTGGGCTAATGGTAACAAATTCTTATAAAAAATCAAAAATACCAAGTGTAAGGCCTTTAATTGGTGTTGACCACATAAAGAGCCAATTGATCCATACTATATATGTGAGTAAATTCAAAGGACCTTGTCCAATGTCTGATCCACTAAGGTCTCTTGTGATAAATACAATCAACACAAAGTGAGTTTCAAGTCCACAGGACACGTCACCCTTTTCACAATATAAGTTACCTAGGCATTCTTCTTTATATTTTTCAAAATTTAAATCTTTTGTGGATGATTGTTGGAGTTTTAATTTGAAAAAATTTAAATTTTAAAAAATAAAATAAACCTTATCCCAAAATTTTAGTTGCTTCAAAAGTTTTAAAGTACATTCCTTTTTAGTCTCACATTGGATATGTGAAAGTAAATCATCTTGCTTAAATAGAAATCCCATCTTATGGAGCCCAAGTCTGGCTTTTAGGGAGGTGGGCTGATGACCACATATGCTCGCACACACTCAGTGCAACTTGGCTAGCCGATTGAGTTGTGCATGCGCGCGTCGCACGGCGAGGCGAGGCGGGAGCACCTGCCAAATGCTTCCTTCCAAAGTCTTATGATGCTTCGGAAGTATTCATTAGGTTTTTGAAGGTTATGGTATTTCCAAAACATCATGTAACTTCGTAACCTTAATGTTGCCTCCAAACAAATGCTATAGGTAGACTTTATGTCCAAGGCTCTGAACATAACACATCAAACACTCCCATCTCTATGCTTCCCGTCATGGTTAGAGACTCCCCTTTCCACCCACTCTCTCATTCATTTTTCTCTACACTACTGTTTTTCCTTATTTTGTTTCTCCGGACAACTAGATAGAGGAGCCGATCGGGTTAACCCTTTTAGCGGAGGATCGAGCCGAGCCGGATTGAGATGAGATCGCCACGTCGGGATCGAATCATATTCTTATGTTCTCACAAGCCTCGGTCTAGGAAAGCTTATTACTAATCTGATTTTTCAAAAGCTTTTTCATAGTTTGAAATTGACTTCATATTCTCATTGTAACATAGCAATTTCCTGATCAATACCACCAACAAATTTTCTATTAAGAAAACTTCTAGCATTTCTTTCATGCCAAGTCTGGAAACAAACAGCAATTACAAATTGGTCCTAGGCTCTTTTCATTTAAGAATGGATCCTCTTCCTTCTCCAAAGAGACGACCTACCGACCATTCAAGTTGAGGAAGTGCATTTTAGGAATAAATGATTTTCGGTCTCCTCCTTGTTCTCACAATTCAGCCATCCCGCGAGTTTCTCCTCCAGCCTATTCTTGCAAGTATCTCCCCTCCATATTCTTTAATTCAAGCTATATAAATACTTCGAAATTCCTTCGTGGAAGAATGCCACCATTGCTAATGTGACTGTAGAAAGAGTCACGGTGAAAAGCTTCCATTTTCGCGAGCTTGTAAACCGGCACTCCAGCATTTTGCGAGGGGCGAGTTGATGAAGTTAGGTCCTGCATCATTTAAAATTGCCTCGACTCGTGAAGAATAAGCGGTCTAGGTGATAGAACACGATGTTGCCGTATTTATTAGTTTAATTTTAATTTTTTAAAATAATTTAAAATAGGTAGAAAGTAGCGAGTCGGATTGAATTCATGAAGAAGACGGTGCTTTAGATTTGATATCTTTAATTTTATAAAATAATAAAAATTTTTTAAAAATAAAATTAAAGTCGGAAAATTAAATTATAAACACCAAGTAGAAATTAAACGATGTAGAAAGATAAATTTGGTAGTAAAATTTACTACTTAGATCTTAGCATCTACTTGCAATAAAATAAATTTGCGATTAAAAATAAAGAACTGAAATTTAAAGAGCATAAAATAAATTTTATATTAATTTAAAGTTCAAAATTTAAATATAAAAAAATTAAAAAGATAAAAAAAAAAATAAAGCTGTAATAAAGGGTTGATGTGGATCTACGAGTCTCATCGAAAAGATGGTTGGTGGACTCTTCTTCTCTCATACTCTTTAGAGCATGCTCATATCTCCTTCTTCTTTCTCTTTGGATCTGATTTTGATCTTAGATTAGTATAGACATGAAGATGACATAGGAGACGGGCTCCTCTTCTCAGCATCTGTTGCCTTGAAGCAGCCTTCAACCTAAGTTTGGCTCCTACCATTTATCATAATCTCTTCTTGATCAAAGATAATTTGCTTCTGTCGCCTATAGGTGTTTAAATAGGTGGAGTGTGAACGTCTTGCGCTAAGTTGAATTCGGCTCAATTTCATGTTTGAATCCCGGATCAAGTCAAATAATCATCATCCTGTTGCCTGGATCCTTGCTGGCCATTGGATGGAGATTAGATGCTCGAAAAATCATCAAATTAAAATCTTTTATTCAAAACTCAAATCAAGTCAAATATCATGCAAGCCATCGAATCATGCAAATCTAGATCATTGGATGGCACAATAGAGCTTCAAATTCCTCCTTTAAATCATCTACTATTCTTAGCCGTTATATCGTGCTGATGGGAAGCTTGCCATCGTTGGATCGTGCAACATCAATGCCCGTGCGCTTGTGCACCGGGCGTAGACAAGGCTCACTCCCAATCGGTGCTCGACGTGCCTACCAAAATGATGAAACCACCCCCATATGCTGCATGGGAATTTGTGTGGATCCTTTGAGGGTCCACGCCTTCCACACTAGCCACCGATCCACCATGGACCACATGGCTTTCTAATGTTAGGACGGCATCAATGTTGAGGGAGCTAGGCTGGCTTGCGGGTGCGCAGACTGGGCTGAGTCATGTTACACTAGGACCGACCCAGCATTCTTTATTTTTTTCTTTACTTTTTATTTCTATTTTTTTTTTCCTTTTGAACCTCTATTCTAGATCCAATTTATGTCCGATTCATTCCAATTTTTTTTTTTTTAACTCAAAAATTGAGCTTTTCTTAATGACGATCATCTTTCCTATAAAAGATAAATAAAAATATTAATTTTTAAAAATAAAAATAAATTAATTCATAAATTGATGTTTTTATCGGTGTATCTATGGTAATTATCACTAGGGATTGATGTTCTATTTTAGAATCCTCAAATTCCATTAAGATGCATGTCATAGAGACATTAGACTTAATAGTTCTATGATATAAATCAACAAAGAAATAAGCAGAGATGCTACCTAGGAGTCTTCCCAAAACTACAAATTGTCAACATTTCCCAATTAGAATGAAGTGGCAGATCCAAAAGGCATCATGATCGTTAAATATATCCTTCCAAACAAGTAAAACATTAGCTCGAGAGTGTCGAACAGGCATACCAAGTTTTCTTCTCGCACATTATGCATTATTAATCTTATTAATCCATGGTACCCTTGGTCCTCTAATAAGTTTTTAGGCCCATTTGGCAAGTAAAGCAAAATTCATATTTTTATTATATTTCAAATCCAATCCTCCTTTCTTTGCTCAAGAAAAACAATCTCAATTCGCTAAGCAATGGAAGTTGCTAACATTCTCCTTTCCTTTTGAAAGAAAAGCACATCCTATCTGATCAATTATGTTTTCCATCTAGTTTGGTAATTTAAAAATGGACATGATGTACAAAGGTAAAGCAGATAAAAAACAACATTGATAAGAATGATCCTTTGCCTTATAGACAATAGCTCCTTTCCAAAAAGCAAGCTTCGAGCTGATTTTTTTCTAGCAAAAGCATCCAATATTGCCTAGAGATCTTTTTTTATCATTAAGTAGCAAACCAGGATATATAAAGGGGAGGAAACTATTGCCGCTTAAAATTCAACCTACCAAGATTGTTAGCCCTGGAATTGATTTTGATGATATCAAAAGTATTTGAGTATAAATCATGTTTACTGATGATGCTTTGAGAGTAATTGTAGGATTTCTCAATATGCTTAGATGCTTATTCAAGAAGAAGTCCTCTCAAGAAAATTCATATTTCCAAATTAAAGATCTATGGTTGGAAGTAAAGAAATCAAATTTACAAAAGAAAACTCTAGTCTATAAGTACCTCTCAACAAGTCTACGTATGCACAAACTAAGTTTGAAAAGACAAGTCTAGCCTAGAATAAGGTTGATCAAAAGAAATCTAAAACTTTATTTTGGCACACTTAGCATGCCTCTAAGTTGACCCATTATGAAACTTAGCCAACCCTATCTCGGTCTGAGGGAGAGATAGAAACTATTGAAATTCAGAACAATTCTTTTATCCGATCAAGCTATCATCTTAGCCAACTAAGACAGGAGCTTAGCTGACTCAAACTTTTGGATAACCGACTATATCTTAGACTCCAGTTAAAGACAGAATGGTGAAGATTCAAAGTATTTTTTCTAAGCCAAACCAATGATCAAGCTGACCATGAATGGAGATTAGCCAACTAATGAAGAATGAGAGATAACTTAATCTAAAAAGTAGATGAATACAGAAAGTAGTATAAATCAACAAGTCTTCTGGGCCGATCTAGTAAATTAGTTAGCTGACTAAGTAATCAAGTTAGCTGACTAAGAAGAAATTTGAACCAACCTAATCTCAGATAGACATAATAGATAGAAAAATGGATTCTTAGTAACTGCTACTAAGTCATCTAGAAATTCACTTAGCTAACTCAAAGTTGAAGGTTAGCCAATTAAGAACCTGGATGAGTTGACTCATAGAATTTTGACAAAATAATGGCTAGTTTTTCAAAATTTTCAAAACATGTTCAATTTATTTCTAACAGCTATTTCAAGCTTCAAACGCCTAGAATATTAAATAAAGATATTTTTGAGGCCATAAATGTGAAGAGTTCATGGAGGGAACAAAGCTTTTGAGAGCTTTTATGGTTTAAGAAATTTATAGAACTATTTTCATAAAGCTAGCAAGAGAAACTCAAAGAGAAAGAAGAAGAAATTAAAGACTATATTAAATTCAGTCCTTCCCACATTCAATCCATTAAAAGAGAGGAAGAGAGTATTAATCTGAGCCACCTACTCTTGTGTATAAGCATTGAAAGCTACCTTAATTCTCTCAAGTATTCAAGGAAGAAGTTCCAGCATCAACAGCTCATCTACCTCAACTTCTTTGATGCTTAAAAGAGTTTTATTGTTTCTAAACTTCATCTCTTGTATATTTTTATTTGTTTTATTGGGACAAGTTTTTTAGGTATATAAACTTGGAGTTAGTCCAAGCCTAAAGTTGGACGGTATTTGATTTTGACTAGTAGCTCTGAAAAATCAATCAAGGTTGATTGTGAGCTCGAAAGAAAATAATCGATTGCAAGATTGTGGTTCATGAGCTAGTAAAAATCAATTGAGTTGGATTGTAAATCCAAAAAAATAATTAGACTATAATCTTGAGAAGTTATAGTTGGAGTTCTCAAGTGGGTTTACTTGGAAAGTGGACATAGGTGCTGAGTTTTTTAGCACCAAATTACTACAAAAATTTTATGTGTTTGTGCTTGTATTATTTTTTGCATCTTTTTATTTTTGTTGTATTTTAATTTTTCTGCTTATCACTCTATAAATACTATCTAAATGATTTTTGGGCACAAGTTGGCATTCAAATTTTTAAGAAACCCAAGTCACCCCCTCCTTGGATTTCTTTCTTTGAAAAATAAGTAGTATCAAAGCAGGTACTCAATCCAATTGATCTAACCATCAAGAGTTAAAGATCAATGGTAATTTCAATTGGTACATCATTGGTTGAAGGCCAATCAACCAATAGACCTCTATAATTTAATGGCATAAACTATACTTACTCGAAAGCATGCATAAAAATCTTTATTTAAGCACAAGACTATGATATATAGAATGTCATATAAAATGATCCTCGCATACCTACTATTTTAATTGATGGTATATCTTCTCCCAAATCTGAAAAAGATTGAAATGAACTAGATAAAAGACTTGCACAACTAAATGCTAAAGCAATGAATGTTTTATATTACGCTGTAAATGCTAATGAATTTAATAGAACATCTACCTGCTTATCTACTAAAGAGATATGAGATCAACTTGAAGTTATCGATAAGGGTACTAATCAAATCAAAGAATCTAAAATAAATATATTTGTATATAAATATGAGCTTTTCAAGATGGAACCTAGCTAGTGAAAGCATCATCGATAAATTCACTAGATTCAATGATATAATTATTGGTTTGAAGAGTCTTGGCAAACAATACACTCACAGCAAACTTATTTGCACAATTATTAGATTGATGCCAAAGAATTAGAAGGCCAAGATGACTGTAGCTCAAGAAGTCAATGATCTTAATAAGTTAGCCTTGGAAGAACTCATTGGCTCACTCATGACTCATGAGTTGAGCATGAACCAAAATACAAAGAAACAAGTGAAAAAGAGAAAAACCAATGTTCCGAAATCATCAGCCATGAAAGATGTTGAAGGTGATTCCTCAGAAGAATCAGATGATGATGATGAAATGGTGATAATAACAAGGAGATTTAGAAGGTTCATGAGAAAAAAGAGATTTGGCCCTAAGAAAAAAGGCTTTACTAGAGGAGAAGGAAGCAAAGAAAAAGAAAGAAAGGGAGAAAAAGCAACCAACCATTTGCTATGAGTGCAAGAGGTTTGGATAGTTTAGATTTGATTGCCCTCTATTCAAAAAGAGCTCAAGAAAATTTAAGAAGAAAGGTATGATGGCCATTTGGAGCAATGATGAGGATTTAAGCTCCAAAAGAAAGAAAAAAAATAAAAGAAGAAAAAGCAAATTTCTGCCTCATGGCTCATGAGGATGAGATAACTGAAAACAATCTCAATAATTTTACATTTAATAAATTATATGATACTTTCAATGGGTTACTTGTTGATTTTAAAAGAATCTCTTATAAGAACAAGAAACTTAAAAGTTGAATCTATTGCTGGTTGAAGAAAAAAAATTTCAAAAGAAAAAAAAATCTTTTGAAAGAACAAACAGATTTAATAGAAAAGAATAATGTTTCGCAAAAAGAAGTTGGTAAATTATATAAAGCTATATAAATTTACTTTAAGCTTACAAAAACTTCAAATGCTTTTAGAATAATAGAAAATAATTTTTAACAAAAATGGATTAGGATTTAATACATTAAATAACCAAAAGTTTCAGAAAAATGCTTTTGTCAAACCTTCTCTTGAAAGGCATATTATTATGTGTTTCAAATGTAATAAACTAGGCCATAAAGCTATTAATTACAATCTAAATAAACTTGAAAATGTTAAATCTAGAAATATTAATATTAAACAAATTGGGTTCCAAAAGGAATCATTCAAACTAACCCCAAAGAATCCAAGTTAGCTTGAGTACCTAAAAAAACTTGATCATTATCTTTGTAGGTATGCTTGACATCCCTTGGGTCAACAAGAAAGTAATATCTTAATAGCAGATGTTCAAAGCACATGACGAAAGATAAATCTTAATTTATCTCTCTTAAAGTTAAAGATGGTGGAGTTGTAACTTTCGAAGATAATAGTAAAAGAAAAAGTAGTCTCAGTAATACCAAGATCACTCCTACTATTTTTGTTGAAAATATTTTACTTGTTGATAATTTAATCCATAACCTTCTTAGCATAAGTCAATTTTGCGACAAAGCTTTTAATGGTGAGTTTAAATTATCTCATTATATTGTAACCAGTTCTAGTGATGATGGTGTTAAGTTCATAGGAACAAGACATGAAAATATTTATTTGATGGATCTTGATAATTTTAGGAAGGATGACATTGAGTGTCTAGTTGCTATGAATAGTAAAGGCAATGAAACTAATTAGATTTGGCATAGTAGACTAAAACATACAAGCATGGATTCTATTGCTAGTTAATCAAAAGGAATTTGGTTAGAGGTTTGCCTAAAATCAATTTTAAAAAGAACAAAGTTTATAATGCATATCAATTAGTTAAATAAAATAAATTTTTATTTAAATCCAAAAATGTTGTTTCAACTACTAGGCCATTAGAACTTCTATATATTGATTTATTTAGACCTATCAAGACCATAAGTCTTGGTGGCAAATGTTTCGAATTTATTATTATTGATGATTTTTCTCAATATATATAGGTTCTATTTCTTGCACATAAAGATTAGTTTCTTGAAATATTTGTAAAACTCTTTAAGATAATTACTAGTGAAAAAGGTTATAATGTTTTGAAAATTAGAAGTGATCATGGCATAGAATTTAAAAATCATATTTTTTAAATATTTTGCTCTAAAAATGAAATTGACCATATGTAATACCCCACCCAATTTCAAAGAGAAGTGCCGAATAAGCTCTTTGCACAGATATTAAAGCATGAAAAAAATATTTTTGGGCCAGTGCTTGCTGTGCACGTGTTGGGTTGAAGAACTGAACTCCCAAAAGGAGTCCTGTTTTCCACAACCTTCCAATGGAGATTGGAGCCGAGGAGGACTCTAATTCCTCCTCTAGCCTTCTTTAAAGAGAGGGTAAGCCTCTCTTCCAAATCCCATCACTTTGGCCTCCTTTCATCACCGAAGATCCTTCCTTCTCTCCCTATTTTCCTTCCAAACCATCTCCTCTTGTTCTTGATTTGGATGGCATTATGTTGACAAAATCGTAGCCCCAAATACCACTGAAAGCTAGGTAAGATCCCTTGAATCATCCTCCTCCCAGTCCCTCCTAGCTCCTGAGCTCTAAGCCTAAATTTTGCAAAAATCATCTAATTTTTAATACCCTATTTATTTTCTGATTGTTCTTAATTTTTGGCCATCGATCACCAGAGTATGGCTGCCAGTGGCTACCATGGCCTGCTCATCTAGTCACGGATGTTGTTAACCGGTGGGAGGTCTTCCATTTGGAGAAAGAAAAGAAAATGTGAGTCCCCTATTTTGTGGAAAGAAACAGGACTGCAGGTCCTCTATTTCATAGCAGAAAATAGAAAAGAAAAAGAGAAAGAAGAAAAAAAAGAAAAAAAGAAAAAAAAGAAAAGAAAAAGAAAAATTTTTTCTCTCTTTCATCTTTAAGTTTGAATCCTACTTTCTCTCTCTAAAAGAGTCATTTTTCTCCCTCTACTTTCTCTCTCCTATTTTCTCTCTCTAATATGATTCTTATATTTTGAAAAAAAAGAGAAAGCAAGAAAAGAAAAAGAAAAAAAGAAAAAATTTTTCCTCTCCTCTCTCTTCTTTCTCTCTCTACTTTTTCTCTAGACTGCTTGTGTTTCTTCATAATTTTTTTATTCTATAATTTTCTAGATTTTTAAAAAGATTAATGATAATTTTGAATGATCCTAGTGAAGGGGATCCTGATCAATGATTATCGGATAATGTACTAGCACCCACCTTAGCCAGACCAGATGCTTTAGATTTTATTATCCATGATTTTATTAAACTATTTATGGGATAATTTTATCATGATTTGATTTAAATTATCTTGATCTGATCGATTGGATTGTCGAACATATCATTTGATTAGTCTCGATTCATCTTCATATTTTCTCTCTCCACTTGATCCATGAACTTAATGAATGATTTTCGATCGTGCCACTTTGAATCCAATTTATTTCAGATAAATAGACTTTGAACCATCTGTTTCCTAGTTTAACCTTGATTGATGAAGTTAGAATAACCAGACAAACATGGACCATTGGATGTGACTATTGTCAATCTATCCTTTCAGTTTATTGGTATGCTTTTTAATTATTAAAATTGATCCTCTATAGGATTGTAGATGTTTGATAATAGGGTATTGTAACATGATCTATGATCAAAAGATTTTGAGAAGAAATTTCAAGAATGATATGGATTTATTGAAATGCGTACGAAGTAAGTAATGTTTCATCTTTTTTAGATTTATCAGTAATTTATAATATATTTTCTTAACTTAATTTATGAAATGATGTATGAATTTGATGAATGATATTTTGTTATTGAAAATATCTTATTTTTTAAAATATTATAATGAAGCATGATTGAAAATATTAATCTTATCATGTATTACACTTGATTAATATCGATACCACATGATTATATGCATTCAAATAAGAAACATGAATTATGAAAATAATTATGAATTAAGATGATTTGAACTCTCAGCCTGACTATATGGAGAATCCTACTAATGGGAGCTAATATGTTGACAAAGATTTAGTCCTGAGAATTTATATCACCAGTGGACCAGCGACAAACTACCAGCAAATTAGTGGTTTTGAAGAACTTTGCTGCCAGATGATTCGTAGATCACTGCAAAAAGATACATGGTGTTTTGATCCTGCTGCAGGGATAATATGATCATAGCCTGATAAGTATAATAAATTCATCAATAAAAGTATTAATTTATTAATTAATTAATATTAATTTTTAAGAATTAATAATTAATTTATATATAATTTTTGAAAAATTCATATTTTTATTAATTAAAAAATTAATTAAAAAATAATAAAAAATAATAAAAATTAAAAAATAAAATTTTATTATCAATAGAAAGAGCTTATTTTTTTGATCACAACGAAATAAATTTCAAGTAAAACAGAGCTAAAATGGAAAAGATATGAATTTTAAAAAATATAAAATAAATAAAAATTAAATAAAAAAAAGAAAACGGCTCAGCCGGCTCCGTAAGCCGAGCCACCAAGCCAAGCCAAGCCATCAAGCCGACTCAGCCGTTGAAGCCATCAGCCGATCCACGATCTAGGCGTGGACCGTCAGCTCAGCAAATTCCGGCGAATCAGAGATTGCCACGTGGTGGACCTAGACCCCTTAAGGGTCTACAGAAATTTATCGCGGCTCACAAGGGTAATTTAGTCTTTTCGTCCGACAACAGCGGCGCTGATTGGTTGCGGTGTGCGGTGCGGCCGGTCCATGCGGTCCATGGGAACAGTTATTGCGCGATCGGATGGATGTGGTTGTTTGCGGTCAGGATCGGACGGCTGTGGTTGCTTCCAAATTTTATTCAGATACAAACATCACGCGGATCACCATCGGACGGATCACCATCGGACGGCAGCGCTCGATCCAGGTGATGATCCGATGGTCCAGAACGCTGCCGACGGTGATCAAGACTCCCGAAGTGCGATTTGCGGCCAGATTTCCTCGATCAAGCGTGATCCAACGGCCAGAATTTAATCCGACCCGATCTGAGCTTATCTACATCCGATTTTGATGATTTTTGGACCGTTGGATTCCTATTGAGCGGCTGGATTTTATCAAATTTATCAGAGTGATATCAGAGCTATTTTGATTCAAATTTTATCCGAATTTATTTATATTTTGATGATTACAAAGGCATTAGTCCCATATTGCCTTTAGAAAAAATATCCAGCCCTCCTAGCTCTATAAAAAGGACCCCAGGCCATCAGAAATTAACATCTCCGATCAAGGTGAAGCTTTGGTACAGGGCGAAGTCAGGCTATGCGTTAAAGGCTGCTTCGAAGCAACGGGTGCCGAGAAGAAGAGTCGAGCTTCTACACCATCTTTCTGCCAATGCCGATCCAAGATCAGAGATCAGGCTATTTTATTTTATGGTCTTTTTTTTTAAAATTTTATGTATTTAAATTCTAAAATTTTAGTTAATAAAAATTTTATTTTTACATTTTAATTTCTTACTTTTTATTTTTATTGTAATTTAATTTTTGTATTTTAAATTATTGCTTTGCAAGTAGATAGTAAGATCTAACTAGTAGATCTTAGTACCAAGTTTAAATTCCTGCACTTTTTAATTTTTACTTTTTCGACTTCACTTTTGATCCTAAAACTCATTTTCTTTTTTTCTTTTCAAAAATCAAAGATTTCAAATCTAAAAACACTACCTTCCCTGTGGATTCGATCCGACTCACTACTATCTACGCATTTTCAATGATTTTAAGAAGTCGGATTAAACTGATAAACACGGTGTCTTAACGACAACATCGCGTTCCTATCAAGTTTTTGGCGCCGTTGCCGGGAAAGATTTTTGATTTTTAATTTTGATTTTTTTTGATTTATTTTAAATAAAGTAAAAATAATTCCGGCAAACGCTCCCTATCAAGTTTTTGGCGCCGTTGCCGGAGAAGGAATAGATGCTATTTTTTTTCTTTGATTTCTTTGATTTTTTTTATAAATTAATTATATTTTTTTAATATTGCTTACTAATTTTTTTTTATTTATTTTATAGAAAAAAAAAGAGAAAATGAAGAAAGCATCAAATTTTGGTGAGATCAATCCTAACCCTAGTCCTCTTTTCTTTTTATTTATTTATTTATTTATTTTATTTTTAAATTAATTTAAAAAATATTCATTTAAATCTAATTAAAAGTCTCATGATAAGATTAGAAATCCTAACTGTTTAGAGCATGCATCATATTAGTTTTATTTTTATTTTTATTTTTATTTTTTTGGTGATTGCTGGAAGCAAGGTAAGCCTTTCAGAATTCAATTAGTTGCATGCATCTAGTTTAAATTGCATAAAATCCTTTGATTGAATTTTTTTTCTTCGTGCATATTCATATTAAATCAAATTAAGGGCACAACCCAATTAAACAAGATAAGGTGGGGATTTGATCACCCTTCCTTAGCCCACAAACAACCAACCAGCATCCTGCATTGACCTAAGCCTTTAATTTTAAAATCAATTAGACATCAACCCTAGGAACTCGAGCTCAATAGGATAAGGAATCCTAAGAGTTGAACCAAGTTAGGGTTAATCAATTTGACTGGTGTCTAGGAAAGTGGTTCAGGGACGATTGGGCCCGAAGGAAGGTGGTTTCTAATTGGTTCCATTCGCTTACCTGGCCAAGCACAATTGGTGTCTAAGGCAAGCAACGGGGGGACCTCCCACCAACCTTACACTTACCTGGCTAGTTGATTGGCTAATCCTACACTTGGAGGGCTTGAAGGTGACCTTGGCAGTTAGGAGCTGTCTAGATTTAGGATAACCCTTTGTCAGGATTGATTGACCAACTTGATTGCTAACCAACATCAAAGCCTAATTAAACCTAATTCTTCTCTTTCTTCTTAGTTCTAGGACTCCTTAGGATCTTTTCTTTAGAACTCTTCTCCTTACTCCTCTAAAAATAAAATAAAAATAAAATAAAATAAAAATTAAATTAAACTAACTAAAAAATATTAAAAATGATAATTAAATTAAATTAAATTAAATTAAAATTAACAAATAAAAATAATTTAAAAAAATTAATTAATTTTTAATATAATAAAATAATAATAATAATAAATAAAAAAATATTCTAAAAATTTTTAAACCATACATTAGGGTTACACTAATACATGCATGGTAGGAAATCGCTTTTTCTGATTTAGTTGAACTTAATTGAATGGTTGATTCACATTAAACATAATAATCAAATGGCTAATATAAATCTAATAGTCCAAAAATTAGATAAAGTTGACCTTCTTGATCAGAAAATAGATCAACTCCTAACCCTAGGTCAACAATCTTCTAATTATCAGGAGAGTTATTCAATCTGTGCTAGTCCAACCCATTATGTAAGTGAATATCCTATGACTGCACAGTTTCCATATTTTATCCAAGAACAAGTTCAAGCTACTCAAGGATACTCCAAATTGATTAATGACCCATTTTCAAATTCATATAATTCAGATTGGAGTAACTTTAATTTTTCTTGGACATCCCAACAGACTCAGGCTCAGACCCAAATTTCACTTGAGCAAAATTATCAAAATTATGCCTATAATAATGGTCAGCCTAGTCAGTTTAACTAGCCATCATATTATAATCAGCCTTCATACCCACCTCCTCAACAGACCAATCTAGCTGATGATAGATTTAACCAACTTTAACAATTAATTCTAACTCAATAGCAATCTATCGCCAGACTAGAAGCTCAAATAGGACAATTAGTTGAGTCTAATATGAGGAGAGAACTAGATCAACTACCGAACCTACCAATTTCAAATAACCCACCTAATGACTACCAACCACCTGGATTAAATTATCAATCTAATGTTTCATCTAAGAATCTTCAATTTGAGAATACCAAAGTAATTCCTGAACTTAAAAGCTATAGAATTCTTATGGACCCATACCAAGATCAGGTGAGAGAGGCTAGTACTGATGCTAGCCAAAATGAAAATTTAGAGGAACTGGTTAGTACTGAGACTAACCACATAGAAGAACCCAAGTCAGGAATTAGTACTGATGCTAGTTCCAGTTTAAATGAGATAGAAATAAGGGAAAAGAGAATAGATGATTTACCCGAGACTTATAAACCTAATGTCCTATTCCCTTCAACCCTAGAAGCTGGTTCTTCTTATAAAAATCAAAAGGCATGTAATGAAATATCAATGGAGTTGTTTAAGCAGGATCACATTAATTTACCTCCAGAATTAAAACCGCCTTTAGTCACCATTCCAGCACCCATTGAATCAAACTTAACTCCTAAAACTCCATTCATGAGCATTTTAGAAGAACAAATAGGAGTAATTCTTAATAAACATGGGTCTGAGAATGGAATCATAAAATATATCCCAAAAATTAACAGTGAATATATCAATAATGGGATTAAAAATCAACATCAACTTTCTGAGATTGGCAATCCAAAATCATTGAAATTTGTCAATCCAATATTCGACACAGGATAGTGAGCTACATTGTGTCTGGCTGAAGACGGTAAACTTAGCACTTGTTGGAAGGCAACCCAATATTTAGTTTTTATCTAATTTATCTTATTTTCTTTTTAGGATAATTTGAATGAGTTGGAGGGAGAGCTCAAATTTATAAAGGCATGTGCTGGACCAAAAATAAATAAATAAATAAATAAATAAATAAATATACTAAGTTAGGTGTATTCTTTCATTTTTTTTATTACATCCTTTATTTTTTCTTCTTCTCCATTGAGGACAATGTCGATTAAGTTGGAGGGAGAGAAAAATAAAAATTTTAAAATTTTAAGTCCTCGAAAAAGTTAGTATTTAGTATTTAGATACCTGATTATGCTTAAGAATCGAATTAAACTAAGCATTTTAAAAAAAAAAATTGATGCACAGATTAGAGAATCTATGAGATATTGAGGAATCAAGTATTAAGAAAATTCAATAAAGAGTTAAGTCTAGAATATAAAAAGTTTTTTCTTGGAGCATTTCTAATTATTTCTATTAGCATCAAAAAAAAGTCTACTTTTTATAGGCTTGTGTAGGATAACTATACGTTTCTTCATATAAAAATTTATTTTAATAAAATAGTTTTCAAGTACTTCTTACTGAGTAACCGGGCCTCTTTGCCTAAGCAAGCATTGAGTTTCACGTCACAAGGTAAAAGGGCAAAGAAGCTCGTTGTAAAGCTAGTCTTAACTCGTAGCCTATTTGATTCGAGCTAGTAAGCCCGAGGGTTATTCTATACCTAGTATCCTAAAGCCAACTGATTTGGGAGTCATTGGCCCAAGACTCGCTACATGGATCAAATAGAAAGCTTAAGGAGTTAAGACACTCAATAGTGGTACAATGTTTAAAAAAAAAAAAAAAAAAATATTGGTTTCCCACCAAGTAACCGGGTCCCATTGCCTAAGTAAGCAATGATATTCGCATCAAAAAGTGGGCAATATGAAAATAAAAATTAATAAATGAAGGATGGAAGTAGCAATACACCTGTCTATATGAAAGTTTAGACAAATCAGAGATAAAAGTGGAATAATTTAGAAAAAATTTTGAAAAATTTAATGTTCTTTACTTAATTTTTCTATTGATAAGTATTAATATCCCAATGATATGTCTCATTTAAGCTCTACTGAATATCAATGGCCATTTTGAAAATTGCTTAGGTAAAATTCGAAACTCTAAAGTTAAAAGGTATTTAAAACTAAATTCTTTCTTTACTCGAGGATGAGCAAAGCTTAAGTTGGGGGTGTGATAAGTATAATAAATTCATCAATAAAAGTATTAATTTATCAATTAATTAATATTAATTTTTAAAAATTAATAATCAATTTATATATAATTTTTAAAAAATTCATATTTTTATTAATTAAAAAATTAATTAAAAAATAATAAAAAATAATAAAAATTAAAAAATAAAATTTTATTATCAATAGAAAGAGCTCATTTTTTTGATCACAACGAAATAAATTTCAAGTAAAACGGAGCTAAAATGGAAAAGATATGAATTTTGAAAGATATAAAATAAATAAAAATTAAATAAAAAAAAGAAAATGGCTCAGCCGGCTCCGTAAGCCGAGCCACCAAGCCAAGCCAAGCCATCAAGCCGACTCAGCCGTTGAAGCCATCAGCCGGTCCACGATCTAGGCGTGGACCGCCAGCTCAGCAAATTCCGACGAATCAGAGATTGCCACGTGGTGGACCTAGACCCCTTAAGGGTCTACAGAAATTTATCGCGGCTCACAAGGGTAATTTAGTCTTTTCGTCCGACAACAGCGGCGCTGATTGGTTGCGGTGTGCGGTGCGGCCGGTCCACGCGGTCCATGGGAACAGTTATTGCGCGATCGGACGGATGTGGTTGTTTGCGGTCAGGATCGGACGGCTGTGGTTGCTTCCGAATTTTATTCAGATACAAACATCACGCGGATCACCATCGGACGGCAGCGCTCGATCCAGGCGATGATCCGATGGTCCAGAATGCTGCCGGCGGTGATCAAGACTCCCGAAGCGTGATTTGCGGCCAGATTTCCTCGATCAAGCGCGATCCAACGGCCAGAATTTAATCCGACCCGATCTGAGCTTATCTGCATCCGATTTTGATGATTTTTGGATCGTTGGATTCCTATTGAATGGCTGGATTTTATTAGATTTATCAGAGTCATATCAGAGCTATTTTGATTCAAATTTTATCCAAATTTATTTATATTTTGATGATTACAAAGGCATTAGTCCCATATTGCCTTTAGAAAAAATATCCAGCCCTCCTAGCTCTATAAAAAGGACCCCAGGCCATCAGAAATTAACATCTCCGATCAAGGTGAAGCTTTGGTACAGGGCGAAGTCAGGCTATATGTTAAAGGCTGCTTCGAAGCAACGGATGCCGAGAAGAAGAGTCGAGCTTCTACACCATCTTTCTGCCAATGCCGATCCAAGATCAGAGATCAGGCTATTTTATTTTATTATCTTTTTTTTTAAAATTTTATGTATTTAAATTCTAAAATTTTAGAAATAAAAATTTTATTTTTACATTTTAATTTCTTACTTTTTATTTTTATTGTAATTTAATTTCTTCACTTTAAATTATTGCTTTGCAAGTAGATGCTAAGATCTAACTAGTAGATCTTAGTATCAAGTTTAAATTCCTGCACTTTTTAATTTTTACTTTTTCGACTTCACTTTTGATCCTAAAACTCCTTTTCTTCTTTTCTTTTCAAAAATCAAAGATTTCAAATCTAAAAACACTACCTTCCCTGTGGATTCGACCTGACTCACTACTATCTACGCATTTTCAATGATTTTAAGAAGTCGGATTAAACTGATAAACACGGTATCTTAACGACAACATCGCATTCCTATCATAGCCCATGGCTGATGAGAATGATTAATTAGAATTTGATGATTAAAAGAAAAATTGAATTCTTGAAAGAAAGTCGAAAAGATTGAATTTGATATGATAAATATTTTGAAAATATTGTATGATAGAAATTAATTTCGAACTGATGAACTCCATATGCTTATTTTCTATAAGTGATGATTTATTTTATTATCTGATAAAATCTAGTTAAAATGATCATTATTTACTAGATTGTCTAGCTCATTACCCTCATTTTTACTATTTTTATAGATTTTGAGAACTAAAATAATACATGAATATATATAAAAGATTGACTAGAAGCAGAATACACTACTACAGTAAAGGATTATGATAGTGGTTCTAAATTGCTGCCATAGCTTAAAAAATTACTACCATAGTTTATGGCAGTGATTACTTATTTACTGCCACTATCGTCGTCATCGTAGATTTATGGCAGTAATTTTTGCAGCGGTTATCATAACTGCTACCATGGGTCATCTATAGTAGTGGTTGACTAATCGCTGTCATGGGTCATCTATGCCAGTGGTTGACTAACTGCTGTCATAGATTATCAGTGGTAGGGGTTGTATAACCACTACCATAGGATATCTATCATAGTGGTTGTATAACCGCTGCCATAGGTAATCTATGACAGCGGTTATATAACTGCTATGATAGATACCCTATGGCAGTAGTGTTGAAAATTGTGTTTCAAAGTCAATTATCATCTTATTGATGGTTATGCTATTTTATAATTATAAATAATTTATTATTGAATAAAATTATATTCTAGCTTTTCATCACAAAATCTATATCTTCTAATGAACTTCATATTGTGATAAAGTTCTTAGGACTATTTAGTTTCGATAAAGAGAGAATTTATTGATTAGTTCTTAAATTATTCATGATCAAATGATACGTTGTTAATTAGGATGATAATATTTATCGAGTATAGATCGTTGCATGCCATATAGATTGGTTATTCTTTTAACAAAGAAGTGTAGAGATATTGGCATGGCATACAGGTGAGATATAAGAGTACATCATCACTGAACGTGACCAACTTTAGAGCATTCTATTATCAAGAATTGCTTTGATGGGATATGGGTTTAAGTATCTCTTAGATCTGAGATCACCATGGTGGCTTGCAAGCAACTCACTGTGCTTTGGTGTCGGACTATCTGAATTTCTAATTCAGTGATGGAAGATTTTTGGGTACAGTCAAGTACTTATGAAGTCGATGAGAGATCAAGATGGGATTGACCATTTCAAGAGTTTGGAGAAAATGCATCACTATATTTTAATTTAGTAAAACCTTGGTCAGGATAATCCATAAGATAGATTTGATATTTTAAAATATAATATGGATGACCTAATCAAGGTTAATAGTTAAACTCTGAATTATCCTATATATGAGTATTAAGGTTAAGAAGATGAATTATATAAAAACTATATCCACATGGGTTCTAAGAGTGTTGCTTTACACATTCGATCTATCCGGCTATCAGATATTATTGCTAGATGGTCACTTTGATTAGTATAAAAATTTATTTCAATGCTATCATTTTAAGTTTGAATCTATGAGATCACACACATAAGAGATCTCGATCTGATCAAATGGTTGATCAATGATTTAGAATCATTCTAAGGTTAAATAATTAATACGATTGATGTTTGACCTAGTACAAGTATTGCAGAAGGATCGATTAGCAATCAGATTGCTAATTGGCTTAATTTAATTAAGCCAAAGGGCTAAGATTAAGTTTAATTGAATAAAATTTAATTAGATTTGGTTTGGAATTGATTGGATCAAGTCTAATTTATTGGATAAGCCAATTGTAATGAAGAATAAGTTCTTGTTCAATTAGGACTTGTATGCACCTAATTTCTAATTTAATTAGAAATTAAACTAGATTTAAGTTTAATTTAATCTAATTTAATTAAAATCTTAGTTTGATTAAGATCATCTTTAATTAGGTTGCATTAGTTTTGATTTAATTGGATTCAAATAATAAGTTGGACCAAATCAAAACTAGAAGTCCTAATGTGACTAGGATTTCTTCATCTTGCACTACCTTGTTTTCCATGCCCCCTCATGCCAATTTCTTTGAAATTTTCATGGAAAATTTTATTTTTAGAGAGTATCCATGCTCCTTTTATGTCTCCCACCTTTTTATAAGAAAATTAGTTATGGAATAGGTCAAAATAAATAAGTTATTTTGACTTAGGACTCTATTGGATAGAGTTTGACATATCATCTTTCCTTATCTCTTTGAGGCACCAAACCACTTGATTTTCCTATGATTTTTTTATGAGAAATAGAAGAATGTTGTATTCATATTTCTTGGAGTCCATACAAAAAAATAAGGAGGGGGCACCCAAGAGTTGGGCATCTCAATCCTTGCTCAATTTGGACATGCCTTTCTAGGTATTTGACCTAGACAAGGACTCTATTATAACTCTCTATTTAAAGAGAGTTAGGGCATGAAATTTTTACAGATTTTAGATCTGAGAGAGAGTGTTTAGGTGTGGAAACCTTGGGTGCTAAGGGTCTTTGGGTGTTGGGCTTTGTAAAGGCATAAATCATTATGTCTTGATGAGAGAAAAGAAAGAGAGAAAAGAGATCTTCTCTAGGATTTCTCTTAGATCTCTTTTCCACAATCTTTTTGAGAGAAAAAGGTGAGAAAAGAGAGTTCTTTCAAATCCTCTCAGGCCTCTTTGGTCTTTGGAGAGTCCAACATCATTCGAAGAAGAAGATTCGCCATCCATCATCAAAGAAGGATTAGTGCAGTGTTAGCACACTGTGCTGATTTTCAGTTGCTGGACTTCAGATCAATGATCAAGACTTAGTGTGGATTTTTTGTAGAGGCTGAACACATGTGTGGCTTAAAGCAATGACCTCAACTTCAGATCAGTAAGTTGCAGATCCCAACTTGCAAAAGATAAAAGAGATTCGATTTCTTTCTTCCGCTAGATTAGATCTAGTCTCAATTTGATGTTGATCATGTTTAATATTTAATTTTAAATTTATTTACATGTATAGATCTTGTTATTAGATCCTAAATCTAAAATTTAATTATATATTTTTAATAAATTAATATGATTAATTTATTGCTTTCGTTGATTTATTTTGAAAAAGTTTAAAAATACCTACATGAAATCCTAAATTTTTTCTTCAAGCAATTATACAACCATTGCCATAGAGCTAATGCAATGGTTTTGTAGTTGCTATCATAGGTTATGGTAGTGATTGACATGCGATCTATGATAGTGGTTGGCATGCTTATGGCAGCGATTGTCTACTACTGTCATAAATTTTGAATAATAAAAAGAATATATTTTCTAATATTTGATCTTTTTTACTTGATAAATATAGTTCAATAAATAATATAAGAATATATCTAAACTAACACAAGAATATATCTAAAATATACAAATTTTATTACTAGATAAAATTTATTATAATATTTTTTTAAAAAAAATCAAAAGTCTACATTTATATCTAAATCATCATCATCGAGAGGAGATGGAGCACGAGCTGGAGGAGTTGGACTTAGAACTGGAGGGGCTAGAGCTGGAGGAGCTAGAGCTGAAATGCTAGCCAACATATCCTCAAGGCCCATGAAGTCAGCTCCAAAATGCACGAAGAGCCTCGTCATCATAGCAGTCATGACTTTCTGTAGCTGAGCAGCCTGCTCTGTAGCCTTAGCTACCTAACCTAAAGCCTCCTTAAGCTGCCCTCAATTAACAATTTCGGAAGCATGTGAAGAGATACTCATCTCAGACCAGTAGCTCATCGACATATGTCTAGGCCTACATTGGATCCTCCCAGAGTGCTCAGGCCCTAAGACCTAAGATAGATGATCATGGAAGCCAGAGGTGTCTGGGCCCTCGCTTGTGAGCATGTCTAATTGCTTCTGTAATTATAAATTTTAAAAAAATATCATAAAAAATGCTATAATATCAATAATACTAATCTATTCATTATTTATAAAAATCTTTTTGATCACAGTATTCATTGGTCTATCCTTCTTGTCCGTACAGTTGGATCGAAAGATGATGCTACGGATGGGCATCACCCCCTCTCTCGTCAGCTATAACAATGAATCAATTTATTAAAAATATATAAAAAAAATATTAATTTAATTTATAAACTAAGATTCAGAATTTATTACCTCTCTATGCATACGACTGAACATAGATTCATAGCCGAGAGTGTGCGTATACTCCTAAGCAGCCCGATTCTCCCAATTTTGATGAAAGATAGCCTAAAAATTATTTAAATCATAAGTATTTAAATAATAAAAATCTAAAAAATATTTAAATATAATTTTAAGTATATTAAAAAATTTAAAAATTAAAAATTAAACTTAAAACTTTTGGCTCCTCCAATGCCTAACTATCTCCTCCCACTGACTCGAGGGATAGTCCTGAATCCAAGTAACAAGCTCTTTCAGAGTATCCCATCGATACTTGAGCCATTCTTTGTGGAGCTTGATCTTTTAGTTTTGGTACAACTCCTAAATCTTCAATCGGGCATCTCGAGTCCTCTTATGATTTAAAAAATCATACCTCCTCTATATAAAGTTATTAGAAGTCACTAACGAAATTATTCTAATCAGACTTAGTGTAAATATATCAAATATATAAATATAATTAAGATACACCTATCCGTATCTCCTCCCATACCTAGTCTTTGACACCAACATCCATCAATTGCCAGTCTATGGATAGTATTGGAATGATGTCGGGCCACCTCACAAACACTCCAAAAAAGAAATACATCTCCCATGCAGCCTCCCCAACTGGCTTCCCCTCCCAATCATACTCCATCATGACTTGATGCTGGCAGTTCTACACATGCGGCATACATGTGAGACCATGAAATATCTTACTGGATGATGCACCTACAATAAAAATATATTATATAAATACATAAGAGTGTATAATAATTATATAAATAAATAAATAAATAATTGATATAATAAAAATCTACTCTCACTGGCCATGGGATCATGCAACTTGGATACCAGTGAAGACTCATTGGTGGGTGGAGCATGTGCCGGTGTTGCCCAGATATGCAATCCAAGAAGGAGGGGGGGGATGAATTGGATTTTTAAAATTTTAAAGCTAATTTTGAACCACAAAGATTATGTAATGTTATGCAAGTTGTATGTGATGGATGATTTAAGTGAGATGAAAAGATAAATAGTCAGAGAGCAAGTATTTAAGAAAATAAAAATAGAGAGAGAGAGCAAGCACACCACAAACAAGCAAGATTTATAGTGGTTCGCTGCTAATCTTGCACCTATATCCTCTCCCCAAGCTTCTACTTAAAAATTTAAATCCACTAACCGTATTCAAATTGAATACACCATTAGAAACCTTCAACCCTAGCTATCCAAAGCTCTCATGCTTATTTTTTGGATACAAGCCAACCCTACACAATCCGATTTAAGTTTCAGAGAGATCTTTCTAAGTTTTGGAACCCCAAAACTTAAAATAATATGAAAACATAGTATAAGAGTTAATGATAATGAAATATAAAGTTGGCCCCTTTAATGAGTAAATAAAATATTAAAAACTCTTCACATAATTAAGGAAGAAGTTTTTCTGATTTTTTTCAAAGTTGTTGAAGATTTGAATGAGCTTTTGAGGGATTGGTGAACTTGAAACGAAAGCTTCTTTGCTCGAAGAGGGCTTTTTGCTTAGGGCTAAAATGAATGCTTGAATTTCTTGATTTCTTTCATCTTTTTTGAATCTTTATATCTTCAATAATTGTTAGAAACAAATCTGGACAGGATTAGAGCTATTGGAGGGCTTTAAATGCGCATTAAATGCAGCCAAAATGGACCAAAAAATAGTCATTGTGGAGTTTTTTCATTGCAGGGGTCGACTCCTAGGTCGTCCTCTACACAGGGGTCGACCTCTATGACAGAAAGCCAAAAAATCTCATGTTCTTATAAAATTGGCCTTTGGAATAGCAGAGGTCGACCCTTGGCATAGGAGATACCTAGGGGTCAACATTTTTTTAAAAAATTAATTTTCTCTTAAAATATACATCCAAAAAATATAAAATTACCTCAAATAGATCACAAATCTTCTATTCTTGCTTTTGAGGCTTTCGAAATAGATTTTCTCTAACTTTATAAAATTTATAATTTTGCCCCTCATCATCTTTCTTCCTAATTTTCTTCTAAATTATGCATCCAAAATTTATAAAACTACCTCCAATAGATCAGAAATCTTCTAAGCTTGCTGTTAAGGCTTCCGAAATATATTTTTTTCAACTTTATAAAATTTATAATTTTACTCTTGAAATATAATAAATCTTTTTCTAAGCCAAAATCATTAGTATCTCGTTCAAATATTTTGTAATCATCAAAATCAATTCTTGGAGCAACAATCTTCCTTTTTTTGATGATGATAAAATATTTATATATAAGCAAAATAAGACATGCATAGAACATAAAAAAAAAATAGTGCCATTAAGAATTTTGAGTTTAAAATTAAGGCATTATATAGATATATTCAATTGATGCAAATTTTTAAGGCATGAACTTTATAATATCAAGACAATGTCAATGCCTACAGGTAGATAATTATAGTGGCTCATTACCATAAAGGATAGAGAAATCATAGTATAAACTTCAGTTTCTACAAAATAACTTAGTTCTTTTAGAAGAGAGGTTAGGGGCTATATAAAAAAAATTGCCAATCATCAAGCATGTAATTTTAACATCATCAATCATCAAGCATGTAATTTTAACATCATCAATTAACAATTATTGCTTATACCAAATAATATATTTACTCTCCCTTTTTGACATTATCAATTAAAAACTACTCTTTCCTTGTTTGAAATAAAAATTTACTCTCCCTTTTATGACAAAATAGGATGCCAATATTCAAAATACATAAGAGTCACAGGAGTCATACATCAAGTAAATAGTTCTAATCAGAATACATAAAGATGTGACATGAAGTTTACATAAAGATTTTAGAAGTAAAAATAGTTAGCCATAGAAGATAAGCACCACATACAATCAAAATTAGTCAACATATATCATGAAGTAATTGACTAAACATATGAATGTATACTTCATAAATATTCTCAATTTATTTTTAGTTCATTACATATTTTTCATATACTCATTATACTATAATATCTCAATTTAAATAAATGAGTATTAAGATTTAAAGGATCAAATTATTGAGTATTTTAAGTATTAATTCATTAAGCATATACTCAATATTCTTCTTTCTATTTTTGATAATTATTTAAAAGTTTATAGAAAGGATTAAAAAATCAACAAAATCAATAAGATATAGGCGTGTATCAAATGAGAGATGTATCAAAATTAAAAAATAAAGTCAAATAAATTATCTTCCTTTTTAAAACTTATGTTTGGATTTAAAATATGCTTAAAACATAGCTTATCTTTCAAAAATTTGCTTGAATTCAAATATCAGAGGCTCTTCCCCTTATTAAATGATTATAACTTTTATAATTAGATTTTTAAATATATTTTTAAGCTTTAAGAGAAATAAATATTTTCAAAGTTTTGAACAAATAAATCAAGCATAACACTTTTTTTTAATGCATCAAATAAATCATTAAAATATATCATGAAAATTAATTAAAATTTAAAATATATATTAAATTTAAAAAAATTAATTTAATTTTAAGAGGGTATTAAATTTGAACTTTATGGGATATTTAATATGAAAATAAGCATGTTTGATATCAAATTTATATTGATATCACTCTTTTCCTTTCTAAAAGGTTTAAATTTAGATTTTTAAAGTCAATATTGAGGGATAAAGCTTTTCAAGATATTTCAGCATATTTGATACTAGAAAAAGTAGGTCCGATGTCAAATTTCTATTTGATACCATCAATTTAGATTTTTAATTTAATTTTAAAAAATAAAAAAAATTTAAATAAAATAAGTATAATAGAAAAAAATTGACACCAATTTTAATATTTATTTTTTACTTTTCTTAAGAAGTTTTAGTCAATTAAACTTTATGTATCGAAAGAGTATGAAAGATAGTATCAAAGCTGAAAATAATTTTATAAGGATCTTACATTATACATTAAAAATTCTATAAATTTATTTCTAGGAGTAAAAAGAATTTTCAATTCAATTCAACTCTAAGAATGTCAAAAATGTTCAGGTAAATCAAATTATGAAATCAACATATGAATGATACTAATTTAAGTAAGTTTCAACATTTGAAAATAATTTATTTGTCTGATACTACTTTAAATAGTAGTACTTTAAATCAAGTAAATCAAATTGAATAAACACATGAAAGCATGAATTGAAAAAATTATAAGGCATTTGATTGAGAGTTTGAAATCAATTGAAATAAAGAACAAATTTAAGAGAATTATAAGATAAATGATTAAGAATTTAAGATTAATATCACTATTTTCAATACTAATTTACAGCAAATGTCTCTCCTATTTTCAAAAGTGAATACTATAAAATTCATTACATGATATTTTTAAATTTATTCTTTCTCTTTTTTTTAAGTGAAGCACCGTTAATTGATACCACTTTAATCTTTAATTAATACTAATTTGACTTTGAAGCACAGATTTTTAAATTTAATTGATACCAATTTTGTAATTAATTTATCTTAAATGAATTCTCTTTCTTATTTTTACAAATAAAGGTATTTTTAATTAAATAATCTTTTAAGATCAAATTATTTTTTTTAGTATTTTTTTTTATTGTACTTATTTTAAAGTAAGCATATTGAGTTTCAAATAATCAATCATCTATCAAATAATCAATTATAATCATGATACAGTGAAATTCTTTTTTTATAAAAATTTTATTTTCATTGATTTTAAAATGAAATGTTTACAATAGGATGTCTTCAATCATGACAACATCAAAAGGATCAATTGATGTAAAGCATTTTTAAAATATTCATTGATCATTAAAAAATAATGACATAATTAAATCAATCAATGTATAAATTGATAAGTCAAAAAATATATAAATGCTTAAATCAAAGATGAATAAATCAAGTAATATAAGTAATTTCTTTTCAAGTTTTAAAAAAAAATTATTTTTTTTGGCACAACTCAACCAAAAATAGAATAAGATTTAGTTTAAAAAATATTTCTTTCTCATTTAGAAAGTATAATTTCTATACTATATATTTTTTTCTCAAAACTATAGATTCAAAAAGTAATGCTTTTCAAATTTAGCTAAGGAATAGCTTTAACCTTTAAAAATCCAAGATAAATAGATTTTTTCAAAATTAAGAATTTAGATATATTATCACAAAGAAAATTATTTAATTTAATTTTTTAAATAATAATAATTATTTTTTTAAAAAATATATATATTTTTAAAAAAATATTATATATTTAGTTCAGAAAAGGTATCAAATATTTATAATTTATCTCAAATATTATCATATTAAAATATGGCCGTGCAAACTTAGATTTGAGATAAAGCATTCTTTTCTTTCTTTACTTTTTTTTGTCAAAAGATGGAGTGCAAGGTGATAAAATCTGATACCAATTATTTTATTTTTTTATCAAAAAAGATGAATCCATTAAGTTCAGATCAAATTATTTTGATAAGTTATTTTGAATTGATACCAATAGACTATGCAAACAAATTATAGAGACATTTACTATTTAAATTCAGATCTTTCTTTTCTTAAAAAATATTACTTAATTTAGTTCAGAAAAGATATAAATTTTTCTAAATTTATCTTAAAAGATATCATATAAGCTATGCAAAATCAGATTCGAGATAAAAATATTTTTTTTTACCAAAAGAAGGTAATGGAGTGCAAGATAGAAAAAAATCTGTTTGATACCAATTATAAAGCTTTACTTAAGGATGAATTCTTTGATATCAATACAAAACATGAATAAATAAGATCACACAAAAGCATAAGTATAAGTGAATCAATAAGTCAAGCAACAAATAAATGTCTATTAATGATTTTCCATGAGATTCAAAAATTATTTATTTAGAATTTTTATTTGGAGTAAAATATTTCTCAAGATTAAGCTTGATACCAATTAATTATTAAAAATTATGATAGAATCAAACCATGCAAAGTATGATTGAATAAAAAGTAAAATAAAAATAATTTCTCTAAAATAAATCAAATAACTAGAATAACATGAGTGCATAAATAGATCAAAATAATTTTATTTTTAATATTTTAATAATATTTTTTCTTATTCAGTTCAAAATTATTATTTATTTTTTATAATAAATATTAGAAAATTTGACTTTCTTAACTCTCCTCCTATGTTGAAAAATTATCTTTTTTTAATTCTTCTCCTATTTCTTTCAAATTAGGCATATTTAATTAATTTAAACAAGTGATCATTTTTTTTTTTGTTTTGCAAGCAAAGCACATATTGAGTCAAATAAATAATATCAAACATATTAAATTTTTATAAAAGATGAAATTTTTATTGATTAGCCAATGATGATTACAAAGATAAAATCATAAAAGCATACAAAATGTATGAGAGCTATATCCTATATAGATGCCAAAAATAGATTGAAAGGATCACTAAAGCTGTGGAAAGAAATTATAGCATCTTAAGTAAGTATATATCCGGATAATTGTAAGATGTAGGTCTAAGCTAGGTAGAAGAAGAGTATAGTCTAATATCTCCAAATGATTGAGCCCGATAATGAACATCCTTCCTCACTGAAGTGAGTGTTTGAAACAATCTTCCTAACTCGTCTCTGACCAATGATAATATCTCCATTTGATCTCATCTCGTCTGGTGTGCCTCTGATATATACCTCTAAAGCTCTGCACAGACTAACGCTACGATCTTGATGGAGAGTCTCTCAACAAATGCATCTTCATCCAGTCTATCAGATAATCATGAGCTAGTATCTACATGGTTGGTCTATGAAAGTGAAGCTGTCTCTATTTGTTCATGCTGCTCTGCTGGCTTCTTGTTCTGATATTTACTACAGTAGGCTCTACTGTAGGAGTCTCATCATTATCATCTACTATAGTATAAGAGCTAATATTCTCAATATCCTCAATCATCATCTCGATTAAATATAAATCTTAAATGTATAGCTACTTGAGATAATCCAAGGTGCTTCTATTGGTCGTATATGTGTAGCGTGTGTCTAATGCTATCAATATTTATCTCAGTTTGTACACTTTTAACTTTAAAAACTAGACTTTCTCTTTCTTTGGGCAAAATACTTCTAGGGTGCCATTGGAGAACAAGGACTATAAGATTAGAATAGAAATGGAGAGGAAAGGTCCGATTTTAGTAGGAGAGGGGTTTCAAAGGAATTATGGCTCGAGAAAATTGACAATGGAATGATAGAGTTTTGGGATATTTTCAAATAGGAGAACTAATTCCAAAAAAAAGATCAACTCCTATTAAAACAAGAGTCGGCTCCTGAAGAGAGGTCGACTCCAATGAAACTAGGAGTCGACTCCTCAAAGTAGAAAATAGTTCAAGTAGTTTTTGATTCAAAAAAATTTAATCAAGTTGAATAAGAATCAATAGGCAATTAAATCGATGATCAAGAAAGATATTTAAGTCAAATTGGGGGATCAAGAATTAATCAATCATGAGGGTAAGATTATCAAGTCAAGGGACTCATGTAAAAGAAAGTCTAGATATAGGCTATATGAGTTTTGGTTGAACTATGAAATTCCAAATCCTTAGGGATAAGTTAATATGCAATGTTATTCAACACATCAAGTATGTAATTTTTATGATTGAATCTCTTATCTTCCAGTACTTTATTTCATACAAAATTTTTATTAAAAGTTTAATAATTTAGCATTTTATGGGGGAATGTCAAACATAGTTTTATTTATATGTTCAGCAACTTAAAAACATTCATATCCAATTAAGCATCTTTTAATTTAAGTTTACCAATTGCAAAATTGATATGGAGAAGCTATTATATCATGTTGAATTTTAAGATAATTTCAATTCATATCATAACATGATACTTAGAGGAGAGCATATTGATCTTTTAAAATCAAAGTATTCAAATCATCATAATCAATCAATCAAACTAATCCTACTAATATATGAAAAGAATTTCAAGCAAGTAGTCATAATATGAAATCATAATGATAGATCATTAAAAATAATAGAATTAATCAAATAAACATTGATGGCATGATGTGACAAAAGTTTAGATTTTACCAATATCATCATCCATCCAAGTCTATTCCCAAGGCATCCAACTACAAGTATTTTCTTATTTTATTCCATTGAATCTTTGGTATACCTATAAAATCATTTATTATTTTTTGATACCCAAGTCATCTTGGGTCCATGAAGGTTAGAGCTCATAGTTTCTTTTGGAATCCAAATTTTCTTCACATTTGAATTTTTAGATTTACTAGAAAAACATGTATAGAATTTATGTCCTACTTTTTCACATTTAAAGCAAGTAATATTTGAAAACTTATTGCTTGATGAGTTCACAAAGATATTTTTTAGAAATTTTTGTTTCTTAAGAGGATTATAGCCTAGGCCAGCTTTATCATAAATGGTCTTTTGATTTTCAAGTATCATTTGAAGTTTATTTGAGCTAAGAAGTGAACTTTTCTACCATAGGTTATAACTCAGTAATTTCATTTCTTAGGTTCAGATTTTCTTGAGTTAAAACTAATTTCTCATTTGAAATTATCTTATTTTCTTTTAGGAAAGATTTTAAAATATCATTTTTCTTCTTAAGCTTAGCATTTTCTTCAACTAACAAATTTTTAGATTTAATCAATTTTTTCTTTTTTTTAGTTAAAGAATTAATTTATTTCAAGAAATCTTTTTTTTCTTTGGCCATGTTTTTATATTTTTTAATAGATCTTCTTTTTCACTCAAAATTTTATTTTTCTCTTCAACCAAAGATAGATTAAATTTTTTAAGTTTTTTTATTCTGTAGCTTTATCTTTTTGTGTTCATCCATTAACTCATGAAGGCTTCATATAATTCATTAAAAGTAAATTCAAAGGAGTGTTCATGTTATATCTCATTATTTTGAGCCATGAGGCAATAACTTTCGATACATTCCTCCACTTTTTATTTTTCTCTTCTTTGCTTTGCTCCCTCTTAATCAATGATTTCTTTTTCTTTTGTTTCTTTCTTTTCTTCTTCTTTTCATCCTTATGTACCATGAGACATGAGTTGAGGTGAGTTTTCTTTTCTTCTTGGGAGCTTGATGTTTCTCTTTGATTTGCTCTCTCAAAAGTAATTTCTAATTTCTTTCATATTTGATTTGCTGAATTATATGAAGAAATTACATTAAAAATATTTATGTCTAATGAATAATAAAGTAAATTCATTACTTTAGCATTCATTTGAATCATTTCTTTATCATGAATTGATGCATTGGGTGTGTGTAGGCCATTGATTATAATTTTTCATAAATTATAGTCATGTGCTTGAATGAATATTCTTATCTTAGATTTTCAATAAGCATAATTTGAGCCATCAAACAATGGGGGTCTATCTATAAAATATCCATCATTAAAAAAAATTTTTATTTTGGATTGCTAAGATCTTTGGCTCTTGATAGTTAAATCAACAACTAATAATAGAGCACCTGCTCCGATACTACTTGTTGCCCAGATATGCAACCCAAGAGGGGGGGGGGGGGTGAATTAGATTTTTAGAAATTTTAAAGCTAATTTAGAACCATAAAAATTATGTAATGTTATGCAAGTTGTATGTGGTGGATGATTTGAGTGAGATAAAAAGTTAAATAGTAAGAGGACAAGTATTTAAGAAAATAAAGATGGAGAGAGAGTAAGTACACCACAAATAAGTAAGATTTATAGTGGTTCGATACTAATCTTGCACGTACATCCACTCTCCAAGCTTCTACTTGAAAATTTAAATTCACTAATCATATTCAAACTAAATACACCATTGAAAACCTCCAACCCTAGCTATCCTAAGCTCGCACGCTTATTTTTCGGATACAAGCCAACTCTATACACTCCAATTCAAGGTTCGGAGAGATCTTTCCAAGTTTTGGAATTCCAAAACTTAAAACAATATGAAAATAAAGTATAAGAGTTAATGATAATGAAATACAAAGTTGGCCCCTTTAATGAGCAAATAAAATGTTAAAAACTCTTTACATAATTAAGAAAGAAGCTTTTCTAATTTTTCTTAAAGTTGTTGAAGACTTGAATGAGCTTTTAAGGGGTTGGTGAATTTGAAATGAAAGCTTCTTTGCTTGAAGAGAGCTTCTTGCTTAGGACTGAAATGAATGCTTGAATCTTTTGATTTTTTTCCTCCTTTTTGAGTTTTTATATCTTCAATAAGTATTAGAAAAAAATCTAGACAGGATTAGAGCCGTTGGAGGACTTTAAATGCATATTAAATATGGCCAAAATGGATCAAAAAATAGTTATTGTGGAGTTTTTTTGTTGCAGGGGTCGATCTCTAGGTCGTCCCCTGCACAAGGATCGACCTCTATGATATAAAGTCAAAAAATCTCATATTCTATAAAATTGGCCTTTGGAACAGTAGAGGTCGACCTCTGGCATAGGGGATGACCTAGGGGTTGACCCCTTTGGTGTGCTAGCCAAAGAAACCTGTGCCATTCAGCCCCTTTTAATAGGGATCAATCTTTTTCTTAAAAATTAATTTTCTCTCAAAATATACATCCAAAAAATATGAAATTACCTTCAATAGATCATAAATCTTCTATTCTTGCTCTTGAGACTTTCAAAATAGATTTTCTCTAACTTTATAAAATTTATAATTTTGTCCCTCGTCATCTTTCTTGATTTTTTTCTAAATTATGCATCCAAAATTTATAAAACTACCTCTAATCGATCAAAAATCTTTTAGGCTTGTTGTTGAGGCATCCAATATATATATTTTTTAATTTTATAAAATTTATAATTTTGCTCTTGAAATTTAATAAATTTTTTTCAAACCAAAATCATTAGTATCTCGCTCAAATATTTTGTAATCATCAAAATTAATTCTTGAAGCAATAGTCGAAGATGTAGTTGATAGTAGAGGTTCAAATATCGATGGAAGAGTAAATGCTGGTGGTGCCTGGATAGTCGATGTATAGATGGATGGAGTATGCTCTGGCTGTGACTCAGATGCAGAGCTCCGCATAGTCCATCGAGGGACAGAAATGAAAGCTAGATAACATTTTAATACCATCATGACCTGCAACATTAATGAACATTAACTAATATAATATGTTGAACAATAATTAATATTAGTAGAGTAAAATAGACTCTAACATTTATACCAAAATATTGAACTCATCACCTAGTTGCATCTATAATATAGACATCACCATCCCTCCTGACAAATATATCTGGGACTTCGATAGCACCAGGTAAGCTTTGTTCTAGAGAAGCACTTTATATACATGGTCCAACATCATCATCAACCTCGTATCATTAAAGATATGCCTAGACACCATCCTCACAATAACACCCCATTAAGGCTCCAAGGAATCATTAACATAGAAGACTTGACTAGCTTGGAAGATAAATATATACGGTTCTTCAGTATGGAGGTAGCATTGTATGTTGACGAGAGTAAAATCGCACTCATCAGTCTTCATCTCTGACTAAGATAAGATGTCAAATCAATCGCATTTCATCAACATAATTCTTTCTTTAGAATAGTAGTCCAAGATGACTATCTTCTCCACCATCTTATAATAGTTCAGATCCTCTATACGAGACCGTGAATCCCTCAAGCTAGCATAACACCCAATGGTGGTGCTCAACATCATGCTACTATTTTTTGTTGCCATGTTTATGGATCGGCTATGAATATTAAATTTATAGCTATTAATGATGAGCTATTTATACTTACGCATGGTACGATTATGTTTCATTGAAAGAGCATGTACTTTAGAGCTCATATCACTGAGCGGTAATCTCCACACCTAAGGAGATGATATTTAATTAGTAAATATGTTCAAATAAGATGCATAAGATAAGAATATGTACTTACTTATATGATTTTTGAACCACTCAAAAATTTTTTTGTTGGATATTTTCTCTTTCTCCTGCATACTTAGAGTGTCCTATTTACTCTTATGACCTCCTTATGTTTGCTACATGCATAAAGAACAAAGTTAGGTATAATTGGATATTTTCTTCTAAGTATTATGAAATAAATAAGGCTGAATAACTCATATGGCTCAATGACATCATAGTTGAAGAGCACATAGTTGTGCACCTTATCCCTTTTTTTAATGCCCAAATTAGTGAGGCAATATGAAGTGAAAAGTTCACTTGACTATGAAATGGACTCAATTACAAGCTTAATTAGCTCATACCAATCATCCTGATTTCTCATTGATCGATTACGATGTGTCTCGAGCTTGTTTAAGTATATAGTACAAATATCCATACACTTTTGACTCAAATAACCATCTACTATAGATCTCTTCAGGCAATTTATATTCTTTACATAAGATTTTAGCATTTGAATATTTTTTTTGATGGGATACATCCATCGACAGAATACTAGGCCTCCAAGTGTAACTTCTCCCGCAAGGTGCATGGTGAGATGCATCATAACTATAAAAAATGATGGTAAAATTATCTTCTCTAGATCACATAATATAGTCATCGCTCTTGCCTTCATTTCCTTCATGTCTTTCTCAAGCAACCTCTTTGCACAAATATCTTTATAGAAGTTGCAAAGATGAATAACAACCATTTTGATATTTTTTGACAACATGCGATGAATAGTTATTGGGATCAATCCCTGTATCAATACATGATAATCATGAGTCTTCAATTGTAGGAACCAGATCTAGGATTTCAAAGCTAGATCTTGAAACTTTTTCAAGATCAGGTAGCAGAAGACTAAAATTAATAAAAATTAATATTAAATATCAAAGAATACCCTAGATCTAAGATCTTATTACATGATTATGGCATGAAATTAAATCAAAAATTAAAAATATAAAGAAAGAAGAAGTGTTGATCATATCAACATAGATCTACACTAGATCGAAATCATATGAGTAGTAGGAGATCAGATCTTTGTTACCTATGCAAGTTAGATGTTCTAACTTGCTGATCTAGACTTGAGGATGATATTATGAGCCGCACATGCATTCGATCTCTAGGATTCATCCACATGAGCCCATGAATCACGATCAGAAGTTTTGATGCAGAAAATCAGCATAGTATGCTAGTACTATACTGATCCTTCTTCGATGGTCGATCTGAAACCATCTTCTTCAAATCTAGGACTCTCTAATTTTTAGAAGAAAGAAAAAGATATTTTGAACTTGAGACATCTCTCAAAAATCTCTAAAGAAGGAGGAAGAGATTAAAGAAAAATCCTAGAAGAAGAACCCTTCTTCTTCTTATTTTCTCTCACCTAGACACCTAGATTGGTGTCTATAAAATCCCCACATTCTAATATTCTTTCTCTCTAATTTTTACACATCCCAAAGGTCTCTTAATGGTCTAGAATCTACAAAAAAATCAATTCAAAATTCATTTTAAATATTGAGATATGAAAGAGTCTTATCTTGGTCAAACACCTAGATAAGGTAGATCCAAAATAGGCAACTAGTTGGGGGCACCCAACACTTGGACACCCCCTCCTTTCTGAAGGATGTAGTGCAGGGTTTACTGTGTTACTTTTAAATTTTTTTTTGAAAATAGCAAAGATATAGTGAAAGAAATAATTAATCTAATTAATTATCTATTGATCATATCAGAATATTAAATCCTACACTAAGGATCTAAACATAATATTCATGCATTCATATAGATCTGAAAAAAAATTATGCAGCAAACTATTTACTACATATATATTTTCAGAACATAATATCTTTTCGTGGATAGCTGATTACCACAATTTGAATCTATCGAATAATGCTTTAATATTGCACCACAACCGCATACATGTATAGCCTCTACGATTGATCCACATGGAGCTTCTGGATTTGATCAACCCTACTAGAGTGCTATCTCCTCGGTGGGACCTTCGATGGCTGATCACGATCGATCCTATCGATCATCCACTTTCTGATTTTTTGGATGCTTAAAAAAATCAAAACTCATTCTTTGGAGGATGATGAGATGGTGTACAAAGTTTGGTGGTGATCCAATGCTTACAGCACTCGATCTCTTCATCCAAACCCAGATTCCCAAATCTTAGGTTTCACTCGACCAAAAAACCCTGACAAACTGAAAACCCTCTCATGCCCTATCTGTGTGGAGTTTTTCCATAAAATAAATTTTCATGGAAAGATAACTTTCAAATCTATAAACCCTATTTAGATCATATCTAAAAATTAGGTATCCTTAGAGACAAAAATCAGAAGAGAATAGCAGCATAAAGAAAAAATAAAGTGTTATAGGACCCTGCTCACCTTCACTTCAGGATTTTTTTCGCCCAAAGCCAATGCCCAATTACTTTTAAATTTTTACCATAGAATGATACCCCTCTAGCTTCATGTATAAAAATTCTCATAATTTATTGCATGAAAAATAAGTAGAAATACCATGTGGAGTGGATAGGTTAAGATTGGTTGAAATAGTTTCAACCAACTTCTAGTATTTAAATTCAAATGCAAGCCTAGTCAATTCCAATGCCCATACCACCTATTTCACATGCAGAAGGCTTTTCTTCTACATGCACACCCATTTTTTAGAAAAAAATTATGACCATAAAGAGAGAAGGGCATGGAGATAAGATAAGAGGGAGAGAGAGGTTTCAACCAAACCAACCTCTATGAATTCAAAATTCAAAAAAATTTGAACTGGTCCAACACTTGACCAAGTCAAAGAGAGAAAGAAAGGGGGCACAAATTTCTTCTCATCATGAGAAAAACTTATGTAAAAAATGGGGTGTGGGCAAGGTAGAAAAGTCAAACATGAGGTGGTGCATGGGGAGGTTTGAATTTAAACAGGGTTTGAATTAATCCAAGTTGGTTTCAACCAAACCAAATTAATTCAAAATCAATTAGACTAGATTAAACCCAACCAAATTAGGCTTAATCCAACCTATTTAATTTCTAATTAAATTATAAATTAATTTGGTCTAGTCTCTGATAAAATCAGGATCAAATTTTCTACAACGATTATGTCAACTCATGACTTAATTGAGTCAAACCCAATCGAATCCAATTCGATTAAACTTGATCAAATCTTCATCACTCAATCAAATTAAGCTAATCAATAATCAAATTGCTAATTAATTTTTTAATAAATATAGAGTTCCAATCGGGTAGGAGTCTGGGCAATAGAGTTCCATCATTATGAAACTCTCAAAGAGTCCCAATCCAGTGGGACTCTTGAACCCAGTATTCCAAACGAATGGTACTCATGATCATAGAGTTCCAAACCAATAAGATTCTTGATCAGAGAGTCCTAGATGAGTGGGACTCAAAGTCTCAGTCCATTAAAACTCTAGATCAGCCATCAGATCAGGTAATAACTCCTATTATGTGTGACCCCATAGATTCGAATTCTAAGTCAGTAGCACAGAAACTGATTTTCTATACTAATTATTGTAACCATCTAGCAATGATACCCAATATCTAGATAGGTCGAATTTGTCACAATGTAACATCGATGAACCTATGGAATATGGTTACCATATAATTCATCCTTATGACCTCTGTATAATAGATGACTCAGGATTAGACTATCAGTCCTAGTAAATACATCCATGTCATATCTTAAAGTAATGAGTTCCATGACTCCTTACTAAGACTACCCTAACCAAGGCTTTACTAAATTGAAATATAATTGAACATAGTTCCTGAAATCAAGAGTGGTCAATCCCATCTTGATACATATATCGACTCCTCAAGTACTTGATTGCGCCCAGAAATCTTCCATCATTGAATTAAAAATTCAGGTAGTCCGGCACTAAAGCACAGTGAGTTGCTTGAAAGTCACTATGGTGATTTCAGATTAGAGGGATACTTATACCCATATTCCATCAGAGGTAATCTTGACAAAAGAAAAACTCTAGAGTTGGTCACATTCAGTGCAGATGTACCTATACATCTCACTTGCATGCAATACCAGAGTCTCAACACTCCTTGGTTACGAGGACAACCAACCTATATGGCACACAACGACCTATACATAATAAATATTGTCATCCTAAGTAACAACGTATCTTTTGATCATAAATAATTTAAGGACTAAACGATAAATTCTTCTTTATTGAATCTAGATAATCCTAAGGACTTCATCATAACACAGGAGTTCATTAGAAGACAACAAAATTTATGATGAAAAAATATCAAAATAATTTTTATTAATTTATAATTTATATACAATTATAAATGTATAGTCCAACCATCAATAGGCTGACGACTGGCTTTGGGACATATTTCCAACAATCTTCCACTTGAACTAAAGCCAATCGGTACAGTATCTAATACCTATCTTTGATTTGAAGTCATTGAACTCCTTCACCGTAATAGCTTTAGTGAATGAGTCGATCAGGTTCTCTTTTTCGTCGATCTTCTAAAGATCGATATCATCTTGATCCATAATTTCTTGGATAAGATGGTAGCGGCATAGAATATGCTTCATTCGCTGGTGTGCCTTTGGTTCCTTCACCTGAGCAATGGCTCCAAAGCTATCACAATAGAGTAGAACTGGACTATCGAGGAAGGGTGCTACTCTAAGCTCGATGATGAATTTTCTTAGCCATACTGCTTCTTTGGCAGCATCTGATGCAGTGACATACTCTACCTTACAAACTAAATCAGCCATAGTGTGCTGCTTGGAACTCTTCCAGTAGATAGTTCCACCATTAAGGGTGAATATATATCCCGACACACTCTTGCTATCATCATAATCAGACTGGAAATTGAAGTCTGTGAACTCTATAAGTTTCAAGTCCGATTCATCATATACAAGCTACTAGTCCTTAGTTTTTCTTAAATACTTCAGGATGGTTTTATCAATCTTTCAGCGGTTCTTCCCTAGATCAGATTGGTATCTACTCACTATCCCTAGTGAGTATACCACATCTGGTCGCATACATGTCATGATGTACATTAAAGAATCCACTACCGAAGTATATGATATTCTACTCATACGCTCTCTTTTTAGAAGTATTATCAGACAATCTCTCTTTGAAAGAAAAATTTCATGGCCTATCGATAGATAGCTTTTCTTAGAATTCTCCATGCTGAACTATTTCAGCACAGTATCAATGTACATAGATATTGGAACAATCTAAGCAACCTTTTAGATCTATCTTTATAGATTTTCATCACTAGAATGTAGGAAGCTTCTCCTAGATCTTTCATGGAGAACTGTGATGACAGTCGGATCTTTATTCCTTATAATGCAGGGACATCATTCTCGATTAAGAGAATGTCATCTATATAAAATACTAGGAATACTATTACTGGACCATTAGCCCACTTATATATGCAGGGCTCCTCTTCGTTCTTAATGAAGCCATACGTTTTGATTGTTTTATCAAATCATATGTTCTAGCTCTGAGATGTCTGCTTTAGTTCATAAATGGACCTCTGTAGCCTACACATCTTAGACTCATCTACGGATATAAATACTTTAGGCTATATCATATACACTTCTTCATCCAGCTCTTCATTTAGAAAAACTATTTTCACATCCATCTACCAGATTTTATAGTCTAGATGGGCAGCGATGGTAAGCATAATTCGAATGGATTTGAGCATCGCCATAGAAGAAAATGTCTCATCATAGTCAATACCATAATGTTGACGATACCCCTTGACAATCAAACGGGCTTTATAGGTCTCCATCTTTTTATCTGCACTCCTTTTTCTTTTGAAGACCCACTTACATCCTATAGGTTTTATCCCTTCAGATGGGTCAACCAATGTCCATACATCATTGACTTTCATGGACTCCATTTTAGATCTCATGGCCTTAAGCCATTTCTTAAAGTCAGATCTCTACATTGCATTTATGTAGATGATTGGATCCTCATCGTTTTCATTGAGTTCGATAGGATCCTCGTCTCGGACTAAGAAATCATAGTATCTATTTGGTTGACGTGGTACTCTACCAGATCGTCTTAAGGATGCATCTATAATAGATTCTAATTCTGATCTAATCAGATTCAGCTCAGGTTCAATAACTTGTGTCTGTTCTACCACCTACCGAACTTCATCAAGTTTGACCTTAGAGGTATTAGTTTCTTCACCAAGGAACTTCTTTTCTAAAAAGACTGCCTTAAGGCTGACAAACACTTTTTGCTCATCAGTAAGGTAGAAGTAATATCCTTTCATTTCTTTTGGATAACCTATAAAACTATACTTATTAGACCTAGGTCCAAGCTTGTCTATCATTAAATGTTTGATATAAGCCAGACACCCCCAAATCCTAAGGTGTGAGAGCACTGGCTTATGGCCTGTCCATATCTCATATGATATTTTATTAACAGATTTACTTAGAATTCTATTTAAAATATAATAAGCTGACTCGAATGCATATCCCCATAGGAAGATCGGTAAACCAACAAACCCCATCATAGATCGAACCATGTCCAATAGGGTCTGATTTCTTCTTTCATATACACCATTATGTTGTAGTATTTCAGGAGGGGTCCATTGGGAGAGAATTTCATTCTTCCTAAGATATGTCAAAAACTCATTAAAAAGGTATTCACTCCCTCGATCAGATCAAAGAGTTTTAATACTCTTTCCAGTTTGCTTCTCTACCTCATTTCGAAATAGATTGAACATTTCAAACGACACCGACTTATGCTTCATTAAATAGACGTATCCATACCTCGATAGGTCATCTGTGAAGGTTATGAAGTAGAAATATCCACCTCTAGCACTTGAGTTCATAGGTCCACATACATCTGAATGTACTAGACTCAGGAGTTCAGTGGCTCGTTCACCTTTTTTAGGAAAAGATGACTTGGTCATCTTACCAAGAAGATAGGACTCATAGGTCGGAAGTGATTCACAATCACTAATCTCAAGAATTTCTTCTTGAGCTAACATGTTTATTTTATTTTTGTTAATATGACCCAGTCTACAATGCCAAAGGTAGACTTCAGACACATCACTAATTCTAGAGCATTTATCAAAAGATTGATCAATGTTAACAGGCATAGTTAATGAATAAATATCATTATTCAGTTGTCCAAAAAAAATTATAACACCATTCAAAATGATATTATAATTTTTTTTTATTGATATTTCAAAATTATTCATGGACAAAAGGCCTACAGAAATGACATTCAATAAGAAAGTTTGACAAAAATGATATTCATTAAGAATAACTTTATTTGAATTGATTACAAGATTCATGATTTTTAAAGTTAGAATTGAAACTTATCTTCCATCTTCAACGTTCAGAAATCTCTCATCTTGATCAAATCTCCTACTGACCTGCAAGTCCTGCATAGAATTACAAGTATGATAAGGGCTTCCAGTATCTAATACCCAGGCAGTAGAATCATATAAGAAAAAATTGCAAGGTGTTATCATAAAATTATCTTGCCCAGTAATCACTTGCTTCTTCCTTGGCCTGATCGGATCTAGGAAGGCAATGTACAGAAGACAGTTTCTTTTTCAGTGCCCCTGCTTCTTGTAGAAGCAGCACTCCATTTGGCTACGATCGGGCTTGCACTTCTTGGTCTGACCTTATGTAGTCGTCCCAGTACGCGGCTGCACCTTCTTATTTTTCTTCTTCTTGTTCTTCTTCCCTTCCTTAAAAGATCGACAACCAGAAGAAGACCTTCCCACTATATTCACCATTTTCTTATGGAGTTGACGATCCTTCTCAAAGTTCTACAGCAACCCCAACAAGTCATGGTAGTTGACTGCAGGCTTCGTCATTCTAAAATGAGTCAGAAAAGGGAGGAAGAACTTGGGCAAGGAATTAAGGATCACATCCTTACCGAGCTACTCATATAGAAGAAAGCCTAGCTTGCTAGGGCGCTCAATCATCTCAATTATGTGCAATATATGATCGGTGACTGAGGCCCCGTCCCTCATCCAAGCGTTAAAAATGGCACAACTTATTTTGTGCCTTTCAATATCGTCAGGCATGCCAAAGGAGTCATTCAACATTTGAAGCATCTTTTGTGGCTAGGCATTTTCGAATCTGTAGCTGAACTCGTCGTTCATTGCCACCAGCATTATGCACCAAATGGTGGTGCGATCGTTGAGCCACTTCTAGTAAGTGTCTCGTACTACTCCTAGAGCTGGCTCCTCAAGTGCTGGATATCTATTACTATATAAAGGATCCGCTTATGCTCTAGGACGATTTTTAACTTATGATACTAGCTATCAAAGTTGGATCCCATTAATTTATCATTGTCTAACAATGATCTGAGCGACAGATTAGTGGCCATTCTACATAAAAAGAAAAATCAAACCTAATTAGTATATGAATCAATTATCCTAAAGATTTGGACTTTAGTCTAAAAGTTCTCCCACTATTTTATATGAATTGGTAGCTTCTACCTCCAATTCGAGGAATTACTTTAATTCCTTAGTAGGTACTAGAATCTACATAGACACACATGAGCCCAACTTTGGTTGGTCAACCCATGTGTATCTATGAATAGATTTAAAATCAATTATTTCTATAAACAACTTCTAGTAATATTGATTTTGCCCCAAAGACCTAATTAGTAGGCTTTAGCCTCCACTAAAAAAGTCTGATTAGGTCCAACCATTAACATGACCATATTTGATTTTATCTAACCAATAAATGATCAAGCCCGACTTTGGTCAGCCAACCTAACCACCATCAGAAAGACTTAACCAAATTATCATTTGATGAATGATAATTTCATTGGTCAATAATCACCAGGCCTTTGGGCCTCCAATGATCATTACACTAGTGAACCCATTATCACTCAACTTAATGGAAGGCTATGATTTAGTTATCTATATAACTATTTTATTTTTAAGGATCTAATAATTTTAGAGGATTTAATTAACATATTTTAAGAAGAGAAAGAAATACAGCGAGCCAATTTTGATTCTCCCATCGACTTCACAAAGTTAGTTTAAAAAAGGATCTAATCTAAGCTAGCATTAAAAGTACCTAAATCAGTTAGACTGATTTACCTAATTGACATGGATGAACCCAAATCATCAAGTGATCTAATCAAAATCTAATTCACCATGATGGCCAGGTAAGTGAGATCGATGGAAGGGATATGCCATTAACTCGTTAAAGACCAAATCAATGCGAGTAGCTCTCAATTAAAAATCACTGATCAAACTGCCAGACTTACCTTAGACACCATTCAGTTAATTAGTTTTAATTTGATCAACCTAATAATTATGGGTTCGACCGTGTAGGCACGAATCAAGTATATTTGATCCTCATTAAAGGCATGGACTTGACCAACTACAACTATTATAATTGATTCTATAGAGTCTTTGATCTAATCTAAATTAACATTTAATTAGATTTGATCAATTACTCTAAATTAGTCTATTCTTTGACTAACCTTAGGTTTAACCCAATTAATGGACCTAATTCAACTAACCCAATAACCTATGTTTTATAATTGATGACTTAGAATCTTAATTTATAATTCTAGACACTAAATTATTGTATTTAATTTTAATTAAGTTTATGGGCTGAGGGTTAGGGTTCGGCATTTCAAAAATATTTTTTAAAATTTTGAAAGGTTCTTTACAACTTAGCATTATTCACCAATTGAGTCAACTCACTTTAAAATTGAATCGGCTAAATTCACAAATAATACTAGTTGTAGGGTTTAATCTGAAACTATGTACACTACATAATACTAATTCATGAATCAAACTTTAGATCCTATCTAAATATGCATTCATAATAAAAAATTAGATTAAAGCTTTATTTAATTAGATCATAAAAATATTAGATCGAATCTAAGGTTTTATGATTAACGATTTAGATCAGCAATGTACTAGGATAATCTTTTCACTGTAGGAGATAAATCCTATAGTAGGACAACCTTCAGTTCGTGTGATCTTGATTTTAATTTTTAGATTTAATTAATCAAATTTTAGATTAATATTTAGATCAAATCTAAATCATCAATCTAAACATGCAAGCATATCATGTTTAGTGAACCTTGCTCTGATACCATTTGAAGGATGCAGTGCAGGGTATGCAGTGTTACTTTCGAATTTTTTTTTAAAAATAGTAAAGATGTAGTGAAAGAAGTAATTAATCTAATTAATTATCTACTGATCATATCAGAATATTAAACCCTATACTAAGAATCTACACATAATATGCATGCATTTATATAGATCTGAAAATAAAACTATGCAGCAAACTATTTACTATATCTATATTTTCAGAACATAATACCTTTTTGCAGATAGCTGATCACCATAATCTGAATCCATTAGATAATGCTCTAGTGTCACACCATAGCCACACATGTGTCCGGCCTCTATGGTTGATCCATACGGAGCACCTGGCCCCGATCAGCCCCACTAGAGTGCTAGCTCCTCGACGGGATCTTTGATGGCTGATCACAATCGATCCAATTGATCATCCACTTTCTAACTTTTTGGATGCTTCAAAAATCAAAACTCATTCTTTGGAGGATGGTGAGATGGTGTACAAAGTTTGGTGGTGATCCGATAGCACTCGATCTCTCCATTTGAACCCAGATTCTCAAATCTTGGATTTCACTCAGCTCGAAAACCCTGACGCACTGAAAACCCTCTCACGCCCTCTCTGTATGGAGTTTTTTCATGAAATAAGTTTTCATGGAAAGATAATATTTAAATATATAAATCCTATTTAGATCATATTTAAAAATTAAGTATCTTAAGAGACAAAAATTAGAAGAGAATAGAGGCATGAAGAAAAAATAAAGTGCTATAGGACCCTACTCACCTTCACTCCAAGATTTTTTTCACCTAAAACCAATGCCCAATCACTTCAAAATTTTTACCATGGAATGGTAAGCCCTCTAGATTCACACAAAAAAATCTTCATAATTTATTGCATGAAAAATAAATAAAAATACCATATGGAGTGGATAGGTTAAGATTGGTTGAACTAGTTTCAACCAAATTCTAGTATTTGAATTTAAATGCAAGCCTATCCAATTCCAACACCCATACCACCAATTTCACACATAGAAGGACTTTCCTTCTGCATGCATGCCCATTTTCAGGAAAAAAATGGTGACCAAAAAGAGAGAAGGGCATGGAGATAAGGATAAGAGGGAGAGAGAGGTTTCAACCAAATCAACCTCTATGAATTCAAAATTCAAAAAAAATTTGAACTGGTCCAACACTTGACCAGATCAAAGAGAAAAAGATAGGGGGCACAAATTCCTTCTCTTCATGAGAGAAACTTATGTAAAAAACAATGGTGGGCAAGGTAGAAAAGTCAAACATGAGGTGGCGCATGGGGAGGTTTGAATTCAAACAGGATTTGAATTAGTCTAAGTAGGTTTCAACCAAACCAAATTAATTCAAAACCAACTAGATCAAATTAAGCCCAACTAAATTAGGCTTAATTTAAATTATTTAATTTTTAATCAAATTAGAAATTAATTTGGTCAAGCTCCTGAACAAATTTGGATCAAATCTCCTATAGTGATTAGGTCAACTCATGACCTAATCGGGTCAAACCCAATCGAATCCAATTCGATTAAACTTGATCAAATCCTCATTGCTCAATCAAATTAAACTAATCAATAATCAAATTACTAATTAGTCCTTCAATAAATATAGAGTCCCAATCGGATGGGAGTCTGGGCAAGAGAGTTCCATCATTATGAAACTCTCGAAGAGTCCCAATCTAGTGGGACTCTTGAATCCAGTGTTCCAAACAAATGGTACTCATGATCATAGAGTTCCAAACCAATGGAACTCTTGATCAGAGAGTCCTAGATGAGTGGAACTCAGAGTCCCAGCCCATCAGAATTTTCGATTAGCCATCAGATCAGGTAGTAACTCCTATTGTGTTTGACCCCATAGGTTCGAATCCTAAGTTGGTAGTATAGAAACTGATTTTCTATTCCAATTGATGTGACCATCTAGCAATGGTACCCAACATCTGGATAAATCAAATTTATCAAAATGCAACATCGATGAACCTGTGAAATATGGTTACCATATAATTCATCTCTATGACCTCTATGTAATAGATGACTCAGGGTTAGACTGTCAGCCCTAGTAAATACATCCATGTCGTGTCTCAAAGCAATTAATCCCATGACTCTTCACTAAGACTACTCTGGCCAAGGCTTTGCTAAATTGAAACACAATTGAACATAGCTCTTGAAACAGGAGTGGTCAATCCCATTTTGATACATGCACCGACTCTTCAAGTACTTGACTACGCCCAGAAATCTTCCATCACTGAATTAAAAATTCAGATAGTCCGGCACTAAAGCATAGTGAGTTGCTTGGAAAGTCACTATGGTGATCTCAGGTTAGAGGGACACTTATACCCATATTCCATCGAAGCTAATCTTGATAGAAGAAAAGCTCTAGAGTTGATCACGTTCAGTGCAGATATACTCATACATCTCACTTGTATACCATACCAGAGTCTCAACATGCCTTGATTATGAGGACAACCAACCTATATGGCACACAATGACCTATATTCGATAAATGATGTCATCCTAAGTAACAACGTATCTTTTGATCGTGAATAATTTAAGGACTAAATGACAAATTCTTCTTTGTCGAATCTAGATAGTCCTAAGAACTTTATCATAATATAGAAATTCGTTAGAAGACAAATAGAATTTGTGATAAAAAAGTACTAAAATAATTTTTATTAATTTATAATTCATATATAATTATAAATATATAGTCCAACCATTAATGGACTGATGATTGACTTTGGGACATATTTTCAACACTTTCTTTATGCTGTAGACCACCAGGAATAAGCGCACAAAATCCTCCACTTTTTCATAAAAAAATGAGAGAAAAATCAGGGATGTGACTAGCACAAAGCAAGGAGGAGTTTTAAGTACTTAAAATTCTATCTCATAGAATTTAAGTCAAAACCAGCTCCTAGTTTAACTTGGTCCACAACCAAATGCCATCTAAGAAATAAGGAAAGGCTATGGGCATGCATGAAGGCCTGAGAAAAAATTTTTTCACATTCAAAATCAAAGAGAAGGGGCATGGGGGGCATGAGGGGTCAATGGCGCAAGGAATAGGGAGTCCTAGTCATACTAGGATTCCTATTTTGACTTGGTCCAAGTGATTTATGCACCAAATTAAATTAGAATTATTTCAATCTAATTAAATTAGATCTTAAATAAATTAAAAACTTAATTAAATTAGATTTAATTTTAATTTAATTTTTTAATCAAATTAAAAAATTGGGTTGACCCAAGTCCTAGTTGAACTAAGACTAGTTCTTCCTTGCACTTGGCTTATCCAATAAACTAATTGGACTTGATCTAATTAAATCTAAACTAAATTTAATTAAATTATATTTAATTAGACTTAATCTCAGCCTTTTGGTTTAATCAAATTACGTTAATTAGTAATCAAATTGCTAATCGATTCTCCTGCAATACCTACACTAGGTTAAACATCAACCGTATTGATCATTTAACCCTAGAACGATTCTTAATCGTTGATCAACCATCTGATCAGACTATGAACTCTAATATGTATGACCTCATAGGTTCGAACCTAAGTCGGTAGCATAGAAAAAAATTTCTGTATCAATCGAAATAACCATCTAGCAATGGTATCCAATGGTTGGATAGGTCGAATGTGTAGAGCAACATCCTTAGAATCCAAGCGGATATAGTTTCCATATAATTCATCCCTTTGACCAAAATGCTCGTAGGACACCTCAGAGTTCAACTGTCAATTATGATCAGGCTATCCACATTATATTTCAAAATATCAAATCCATCTTAAGGATTATCCTTGCTAAGGTTTTGCTATATTGAAATATAATGATACATTCTTCTCCAACTCTTGGAGTGGTTAATCCCATTTTGATCACACATCGACTTCATAAGTACTTGACTATGCCTAGAAGCCTTTTATTATTAAATTAAAAATTTAGTTAGTCTGGTACCAAAGCATAGTGAGTTGCTTGCAAGTCATTGAGGTGATCTTAGGTCTAAGGGATACTTATACCTATATCCCATCAGAGATATTCTCGATAATAGAATACTCTGGAGTTGGTCACGTTCAATGATGATGTATCCATATATCTCATCTGTATGCCATACTAGTATCTCCACTCTCTTTGGTTAAGGGGATAACCAACCTATATAGCATACAGCAATCTATGCTCGATAGAAGCTGTCGTTCTAATTAATAGCTTATCATTTGATCATGAATAATTTTAAGAACTAATCGATAAATTTTCTTTTTATCGAAGCTAAATAGTCTTAAGAACTTCATCACAACAATTGAGTTCGTTAGAAGATGAATACTTTATGATGAAAAAAATTCCAAAAATATATTTTATTAATTAATGAATCAATTACAAATATAATGTAGCACAACCGTCAACAGGCTGACAAGTGATTTTAGGACATATTTTTCAACAACTCTCACTTGTTCTAAAGCCACTCGGCATGGTATCTAATACCCATCTTTGATTTATGGCTGTCGAACTCCTTTATCGCCAGGGCTTTAGTGAAGGGGTTAGCCAGTTTTTTTTTTCCATCGATCTTCTGAAGGTCGACGTCACCTTGATCAACAATCTCCCGAACTAGATGGAAGAGGTGTAGGATGTGCTTTGTCTGTTGATGTGCCTTTGGTTCCTTCTCCTAAGCTATGGCACCGGTGCTGTTGCAATAGAGTAGGACTGGACCATCTAGGAAGAGTGCTACTCTGAGCTTGGTGATAAACTTCCTCATCTACATAGCTTTTTTTGCAGCATCTGATGCTACGATGTACTTTGCTTTGCAAATAGAGTCTACCACAGTATGCTACTTGGAACTCTTCCAGTAGATGGCTCCACCATTCAGAGTAAAGATATATCCCAACATGCTTCTGCTATCATCATGGTCAGATTGAAAGCTAGAGTCGGTAAACTCTACAAGTTTAAGATCTAACTCACTATAAACTAACCATTGATCCTTAGTATTTCTCAAATACTTAAGGATGGCTTTAACCACTTTTCAATGATTTTCTCTAGGATTAGATTGGTATCTACTCACTACTCCTAGTGAGTATGCCACATCTGGTCTTGTAGATGTCATGGCGTACATAATAGATCCCACTATCGAAGCATATGGGACTCTACTCATATGCTCTTTCTCTTTAGGAGTTGTCAAACAATCCTTCTTAGAGAGAAATTTCATGGCCTATCAGAAGATAGTTCTTTTTAGAATTCTTCATGTTGAACTTCTTTTGCACAGTATCTATGTACGTGGACTGGGATAATCCAAGTATCCTTTTAGATCTATCCCTATAGATCTTCATCCCTAGAATGTAGGATGTTTCACCCAGGTCCTTCATGGAGATCTGTGATGACAACCAAATTTTTATTCGTTACAGTGCAGGGATGTCATTCTCGATTAAGAGAATGTCATCCACGTACAAGATAAGAAATATCACTACTGGACCATTTATCCACTTGTAAATGTAGGGCTCTTTTTCATTCTTAACAAAGCCATACGTTTTGATCACTTTATCAAAATGTATATTCCAACTCCGAGATGCCTGCTTCAATCCATAAATGGATCTCTAAAGCTTGCACACCTTGGACTCATCTATGAATGTAAAGCCCTTAGGTTGTATCATATACATCTTTTCGATCAGCTCTCCATTTAGAAAAGCAGTCTTCACATCTATCTCTCAGATCTCATAATCCAGATAGACAGCTATCGCAAGCATTATCCAAATAGATTTAAGGATTGCTATAGGAGAGAACATCTCATCATAGTCAATACCATAACGTTGATGATACCCCTTGGCAACCAGACGGACTTTATAAGTCTCCATCTTTTCATCTATGCCACTTTTTCTTTTGAAGACCCACTTACAACCAATGGGTTTAATCCCTTCGGATGGGTCAACCAATGTCCACACATCGTTGATCTTCATAGACTCCATTTCAAATTTCATGGCCTCAAGCCATTTCTCAGAATCAGATCTCTGCATAGCATCCATATAGATGATCGAATCCTCATTATTCTCATCGAGTTCGATGGGATCACCATCCCAGATCAAGAAAGAATAGTATCTATCCAGATGATGCAGTACTCTATCGGATCGCTTTAATGGTGTAGGTACACTAGGCTCCAAATCTAATCTAATTAAATCTGAATCAGGTTTAGCTATAGGTGTCGATTTTTCTACTTATTGAACTTTATCAAGTTCAACCTTAGAGACAACAGTTTCTTCACTAAGAAACTTCTTTTCTAAAAAGATTGCTTTAAGGCTGACGAACACCTTTTGTTCTTCAGCATGGTAGAAATAGTAACCTTTACTTTCTTTGGGATATCCTATAAACATACACTTATCAGACCGAGATCCAAGCTTATCTATATGCAAACATTTGACATAGACCGGACAATGCCAAACCCGTAGGTGAGAAAGTGTAGGCCTACGTCCATATCTCATATGAAGTCTTTGTGATAGATTTACTTGGTACATTATTCAATATATAACATACAGTCTCAAGAGCACAACCCAAAAATAAAACGGGCAGATTAGAAAATCCCATGGATCGAACCATGTCTAACAAGGTTCGATTTCTTCTTTTTAATACATCATTATGCTATGGAATTTCTGGAGGAGTCCACTGTGAGAGAATTCTATTCTCTCCTAAATATGTTAAGAACTCACTGAATAGATATTCACCTTCTTGATTCGATCGAAGAGTTTTAATACTCTTTTCAGTTTATTTTTCTACTTTACTTTGAAATCTTTTGAACATTTCAAATGAATCCGACTTGTGTTTTATCAGATAGATATATCCATATTTGGATAGATCATCTATGAAAGTAATGAAGTAAAAATATCTACCTCTGGCACTTATGCTCATTGATCCACATACATCAATATGTACTAGACCTAAGAGCTCAATAGCTCTCTCATCTTTTTTAGTAAAAGATGACTTGATCATTTTACCAAGAAGGTAAGATTCATAGGTTGGAAGTGATTTATAATCATTGATTTCGAGGTTTCTCTCTTGAGTCAACCTATTTATCCTATTCTTGTTTATGTGACCTATTCTATAGTGCCATAGGTAGATATCAAAGATATTATCTAATCTAGGATATTTTTTAGAAGTGTATATCATACTCATAGGCTATGATAAAATGTAAATATCATTTCTTTATTATTCTTGCATTATTATAATATCATTCATAATAATATTATAATAATCTTTCTTTATAGATAAATGATAACCATCTTGGGCTAAAAGGCTAACAGAGATTACATTCATTAGAAAGGAAGGACAATAATGACATTCATTTAAAGAAATGATATTAGTATTGAGAATAAGTTGAACTATTCCTGTAGATAGAATTGGAACAAACCTTCCATCTTCAACATTCAGGAGTCGCTCATTATTTTTAAATCTTCTACTGATTTAAAGTCCTTGCAACATATTGCAAATATGTACTGGACTTTCGATATCCAATACCCAAGTAGAAGTATCACAAATAGAGAAATTATAAGGTGTTATTATATAACATCCTTGATCAGCAACTACTTACTCATCTCTCTTATTTAGCCTATTGGGATCATGAAAATCAAGATACTGAGGATAGTTCCTCTTCCAATACCCTTGCTCTCTATAGCACTTTGCTTGATCTAGGTTATTCTTGGATCTTATGTTTAATCGGGGCATAGAGGCTCTAGCATGAACCACTTTGTGCTGCTAAATAATATTTAACTTCTAATACTTATTATCAAAGTTAGGCCTCATAAGTTTATTACTGTCTAATAGTGAATGGAGCAACTATGGTTTGGGTTTAACTGCATAAAGAAAAACCAAAAGCCTAATTAGTAATTGATTCATTAAACCTAAAGATTTGAACTTTAATCAAAAGGTTCTTCCACTATTTTATTCAAACTGGTAGTCTCTACCACCAATTTGAGGAAATACCTTAATTTCTTAGTGGGTACTACAATCCACATAAATTGCACACAAGTCCAACTATGGTTGGTCAACCCATGTACATCTAAAGATAGATTCATAAGCAATTATTTTTTTAAATAATTTTTAATAATTTAATTTTGTCCTAGGTACCTTTTCAATAGGCTGAACCTCCACTGAAAGTCCTGATTAGGTCCAATCATTAACATAATCATATTTGGTCCATCTAACTAATGAATGATTAAGCCCAACTATGGTTGATCAACCTAATCACCATTCAGAAAGATGCGGTTAAGAAATCATATTATGAATTATAATTTTATTAGCGGATAAGCATCAAGCCTATGGGCCTCCAATGATTATCTAACTAATGGATCCATTATCATCCACTTAATGGGAGGCTATGATCTAGTTATCATCTTAACTATTTTATTTTAAGAATCTAATAATTTTAAAAAATTTTAATTTAAGAAAGAAAAAGGATCAGATGAACCAGCTTGTCATGATCCTTCCACTAGCTTCACCAAGTCAGCTTAAGAGAGACCATTAATAGGTTGGTCAAGGAGCGCCTAAATCAGTCATACTGATTTTTCTAATTGACATGAGTCAGCTCGAATAGTCAAGTGATTTGGTCAAAACATAATTTCACCAAGAGATCAGATAAGTTTGATCAGTGGGAGGGTCTGTCAAAGCTTGCCTTAGACACCATCAGAAATGGTCAGATTAGCAGGCTACCAATTAAAGACCACCAGTTTGGTTTACCTTAGATATCAACTGGTTTAATTAGTCTTGATTAGATCAACCTAATAGTTCGTACTAGACTGCGTAACCAAAAATCAAGTCCATCTTGGGTCTCGTTAAAGATATGGACTTGATCAACTATAACTATTATAATTGATCTGGAGAATTCTTGATCTAATCTAAGACAATAATTGATTAGATTTAGTCAATTCTCTAATTAAGTCCATTCTTTAATCTAACCCTAGGTCTAACCCAATTAATGAACTTAATCTCCACTAACCCATTTAACCTAATATGTTATGATTTGTGTCTTAGGATCTTCAATTCATAATTCAAGATCTTAATCAAATAACTTCTTAATTCTTAATTAAGTTTTGGGATGAGGATTGGAGTTCGACTTTTGAAAATAATTTTTATATTGGTAAAATATTTTTATAATATGGTTCTACCAACCAAGTTGCATATTTAATTCATAATCAATATGCAAGTATGATAAGCATGAAACTACTTTAGATCTAATCTAAATAGGTTCACGTAATTGAAATAGTTTCAACTCTAATCAATCATAAATTATCTTAGATCAAATCTAATACATTTATGATGATTAAAATTAGATTAAAATATTTTTAATTAGATTATAAAATTTTTTAGATCTAATCTAAAATTTTATGATCAATATTTTAGATCAGCACGTATTAGGACAATCTCTCCACTATAAGGGATAAACCTTACAGCAGGATAATCTTATAGCAGTTCGTGCAATCTAAAATTTTTATTTTTAGATTTAAAATTATTTTAAATATAATAAATTATAAATAAAATTAGATCATATCTAACAAATTTATGATAAGAAGCAGATCAACATGAACTAGGACAACCTCTCCATTGTAAGGGATAAACCTTACAGCAGGACAACCTTATAGCAATTCATATGATCAAAATTTTTAATTTTAGATTTAATAATAAGATTATAAATTAGATCTAATCTAAGAAATAATATAAACATGCATACATAATCATATAATAAATAACGTAGGCTCTGATACCAATTGTAGGAACCAGATCTAGGGTTTTAGAGATAGATCTTGAAACTTTTTCAAGATCAGACAACGAAAGACTAAAATTAATTAAAATTAATTTTAAATATTAAAAAATACTCTAGATCTAAGATTCTATTATATAATAATGATATGAGATTAAATTAAAAATTAAAAATATAAAGAAAGAAGAAGTATTGATTATATCAACATAGATCTACACTAGATTGAAATCATATGAGTAACAGGAGATCAGATCTTTATTACCTATGCAAGTTAGACATTCTAACTTATTGATCTAGGCTTAAGAATGATATTTCAAGCTTCACATATGTCCGACCTTTAGGAGTCATCCACATGAGTCCACGAATCACGATCAGAAGTCCTGATGCAGGAAATCAGCACAGTATGCTAGTATTGTGCCGATCCTTCTTCGATGGTCGATCTGAAATTATCTTTTCTAAATTTTGGATTCTCTAATTTTAAAAATAAAGGAAAAGAGATTTTAAACTTGAGACACCTCTCAAAAATCTCTAAAGAAGGAGAAAGAGATCAAAAAAAACCCTAGAAGAAGAACCCTTCTTTTTCTTCTTATTTTCTCTCACCTAGATACCTAGATTGGCATCTATGAAATCCCCATGCCCTAATATTCTTTCTCCTTGTTTTTTACATGTCCTAAATATTTCTTAATGGTCTGGAATTCATAAAAAAATTAGCCTAAAATTTATTTTAAATATTGAGATATGGAAGAATCTTGTCTAGGTCAAACACCTAGACAAGGTAGGTCCAAAATAGGAAATTAGTTGGGGCACCCAACACTTGGGCATCCCCTCCTTTCTTTATGCCATAGACCGTTAGGAATAAGTGCACAAATTCCTCCTCTTTTTCATGAAAATGAGATAAAAATCAGAGATGTAGATGGCACAAAGCAAGGAGGAGTTTTAGGTGCTTAAAATTCTATCTCATAGAATTTAAGTCAAAACCAACTCCTAGTTTTACTTGGTCCATAACCAAATGCCATCTAAGAAATAAGGGAAGGCTATGGGCATGCGAGAAGGATTGGGAAAAGGTTTTTCCACATTCAAAATCAAAGAGAAGGGGCATGGGGGGCATGAGGGATAAATGGTGCAAGGAATAGGGAGTCCTGGTCATACTAGGATTCCTATTTTGACTTGGTCCAAGTGATCTATGCACCAAATTAAATTAAGATTGATTCAATCCAATTAAATTAGATCCTAAATAAATTAAGAACTTAATTAAATTATATTTAATTTTGATTTAATTTTTTAATCAAATTAAAAGATTAGGTTGACCTAAGTCCTAGTTGAACTAGGACCAGTTCTTCTTTGCACTTGACTTATCCAATAAATCAATTGAACTTAATCCAATCAAATCCATACCAAATCTAATAAAATTATATTTAATTAGACTTAATCTCAATCATTTGGCTTAATCAAATTAAGTCAATTAGCAATTAAATTGCTAATCGATCCTCCTATAATACTTATACTAAGTTAAACATTAATCGTACTGATCGTTTAATCCTAGAATAATTCTTAATCGTTGATCAACCATCCTATCAGATTATGAACTCTAATGTGTATGACCTCATAGGTTCGAACCTAAGATGGTAGCATAGGAATAAATACCTGTACCAATTGAAGTAACCATTTAGGAATGGTATCCGATGGTCGGATAGATCGAATGTGTAGAACAACATCCTTAGAACCCATATGGATATAATTTTTATATAATTCATTTTCTTGAGCAAAATGCTCATAGAATACCTTAGAGTTCAACTGTCAACTCTAATCAGACTATCCACATTATATTTTAAAATATCAAATTTATCTTATGGATTATCCTGACCAAGGTTTTGCTATATTGAAATACAGTGATATATTCTTCTCCAACTCTTGAAGTGGTCAATCCCATCTTGATCACACACCGACTTCACAAGTACTTAACTTTGCCCAGAAGTCTTTCATTATTGAATTAAAAATTTAGTTAGTCCGATATCAAAGCACAGTGAGTTGCTTGCAAGTTACTAAGGTGATCTCAGTTCTAAGGGACACTTATACCTATATCCCATCAGAGACATTCTTGACAGCTGAATGCTCTAGAGTTGGTCACGTTCAATGACGATGTATCCATACATCCCACCTGTATGCCATACTAGTATCTTCATACTCCTTAGTTAAGAGGATAACTAACCTATATGGCACACAGCGATCTATTCTCGATAGAAGCTGTCATCCTAATTAACAGCTTATCATTTGGCCGTGAATAGTTTTAAGGACCAATCGATAATTTTTTTTTTATCAAAGCTAAATAGTCCTAAGGACTTCATTATAATAATGAAGTTTGTTAGAAGATGAATACTTTATGATGAAAAAATGCCAAAAATATATTTTATTAATTAATGAATCAATTACAAATACAATGTTGCACAACCATCAACAGACTGACGATTGGCATTGGAACACATTTTCCAACATCAATCCTCCAAGTTTGACATTCTTACTATTCACATGCTTTGATATATTGCTTGAGTACCCATCTTGGATATTTACGTTCTCCAACATACGAAAAAATATGAATCGTTTGGAGGAATTCATAACATAGCATGCATGAGAGAGCCTCCACTATTCTTCCCTTACCAGCTCTAGATGGAGTGATCTCCTAATATCTCATTCTTTCAAGTTAAATCAGGAATTCAAGTCATCCTTGGTCTTATCCTTGATGTTCAAGATTGTTATCAATAGGAGCTCGTACACGTTCATTTTAATGTGTATTACATATAAATAGTGGTGCAATAAGTTTATCTCCCAATATGACAAGTCAAAGAAGCTGCTTTTTTTTCCTCTAATTAAAGAATGTGTCATTTGCTTTTGATCGACGCTTTCTCTTCTTCTATCAATTGGATCACTTTTTCTAAATTTAACACTGAGACCATCCAACTCTCTCAACACCTCACTCCTAGATATCCGACTAGGCTCCTCACCTTTTTCAATAGTACCATCGAAGGAGCATGCATTCCTTTTGTATGGATGATTTCGATCGAGAAAATATCGATGTTCCATAAAGCTAAAGCTTTTCTGATGTATCAACCTTTTAGATCAGATGAATTTTTCATAAACTGGATATGCTAGCTCACCTTTCATGCTTTAACCCGATATTAGGGCATACACTGTGCACATGGAGAATGACTCATTCATTAAAGCATCAAAAGTTGGAATACCTTGAATGATCTACAACTATTTTAGCTCGACAATAAAAGATTATAAATAGACATCAATGTCATTACCTACCTCCATCGGTCTAGGGATAAGCACTGTCATGAAAGCAAAGAATTTTTTCATACACATCCATGGTGGGAGATTATAAACATGAATAAACACTGATCATACAGTGTAGGCGGTATTCATATACTTGAATGGGTTGAAACCATCACATGACAAGCCTAACCTCATATTGCATATCTCTTATGTGAAGTCGGGATGTATTTGATTAAACTTCTACCATGCCTCTCCATTGGCTGGATGCTTCAATACATCATCTTTTGTTTGATCCTCTTCATGCCATCTTATGTCTTTTAATGTCTTTGCCAACATAAACAACTTTTGTAGTTTCAGAATCAAAGAAAAGTGCCACATTAACTTTTGAGGTATATGGATCGATGTGCCATCTTTATTCTATTTTCATTTTGATATACTGAACCTCATGCATTTTGGTTGCCATCCTTCTTCCAATAGAGCATGCAATCATTAGGACATGCATATATCTTGGTATAAATAAAGCCTAGCTATTCAATAATCTTTGATGCCTCATAATTATTCTTCAGGATTTGTGCATTGTCTAAAAGAATGTCTCTTAAAAGCTTTAGTATGCAGTTCACTCCATTATTACTAAATCCATTAGAACATTTTGCATGATACAATCGGATTAAGAACTCAAGCTTCACCATCTTTTCATATCTAGGATACAATAAAATATTAGCGTTCTCCATCAATTTGCGAAACTTCTATACATCCTCATTGTTTATCATTCCACCAACCATAGGATCAAGCATGGACGTAGATGCACTATCAATATGGCCAACAAATTAGAAAATATCATAAACTATTTGTTCCACTCCCCCATCATGTTGATCGTCTCCTTATGGCTTGCCCTCACCATGTTAATCTTAATAAATTTCATAACCAGATTTAAAGCCATAAATAGTAAGATGATCATTTACATCTTGATGAGGTAGCCATGGCCCACATATACACTTCCTACAAGGATATTGGATAAGTCCATGATTCTTAAATTTTTCTATAGCAAAATCTAAAAATTTTTGAAGTCCAACCTCATATTCTGACGAGAGCTAATTAAACTTCATCCATCCCTTATCCATTATAAAAATAAAGATACTGCAATTAAATCATATGTGGAACTTACATTATATACCAATACATTATAAATAAATCATGTGTGAAACTTACATTAAATATTATTTTTAGATATACAATAAATATATCCTCTCACCAACTAATAGGTAAAGATAGGTCCTATCTCACTATAAGAAAATAAGACTTTAATGATAGATTTTTTCATTATTAAAACCAAAAAATCCATCACAAATAATTTTTGTGATAGATTTTGTGATAGAAAAATCCATCACTGAAACCCTAGTCACAAAAAAAATTTGTGATGAAAATTTCCATCATAAATTTTTTTGATGGAAATTTCCATTACACATTTCGCCATAAATAATAAATGATATCCAAAAGTAAATCCATCATAAATAGTGATGGATTTATGATAGATTTGAGACAAAAATTCATGATAGAGTTGTGATGGATTTGTGACAAAAATTTGTGACTGATTAGTGATGAAAATTGATGATCGATTTGTGATAGATTGTCTGTTACAACATTTTCAGAACAAATTCATCACAAATCTTTCATAAATCTATCATAATATTCAAAATATATCTATCACAAATTTGTCACAAAATTTTAGGTCAAATTCCATCTTAAATCCATCACTGATTTAGCATTAAATTAATTTTCTTCTGAAAAT
>QRFJ01000223.1:1004293-1039836 GCA_006176705.1 Cocos nucifera | reverse complement strand
GGTCACTACTAAAAATTGAATATATACAATTTAGCAATTTTAAATAACAAAAAGCTATAAAGTTTGGGAGGCTTACTTCTCAAAAGGATACATCCAATGATATTGCACTATGCCCGACTAACTTTTGCCTTCAAACAAGTGTTAATCGTAAGTGCTCTATGAATTCAAAGAATCCTGGAGGAGAATATCTTTCTCAAGTTTACATAGAGTTTCCACAATATTTTCTCTAGTGTCTCCATATGATTTACTTACAGACATTATTGAGCATATGCCCCTAAAGAAATGGCTAATTTGGTTATGCATCCACAACTAGGTTGGGCAATATATACGAAATGCATACTAGAAATAATCTCTCCAAAAATTACATAATAGTCATGACTCTTAATTATAAGTATCGAAGGATCTTCTTCACATCGAGATATATTTGAAGCATAGCCATCAAAAGAGTTTTAGCTTCTTTAAGCTAGAGGCAAACATTGTCTCTATTGTTCCTTAGCTTAGAGGTGTGTAAATGTAGCCTTATGGTTTTATACCCTTGCCATTTGAATGTCACCAATTATAAACTACTGCATATCTCATTCCGTGTTAAGTAGACGACAAATGATCTGGGTTTTAGAGGTATAGTCCTTCGCACTTGAAACTCTGATGAGAGAGCGCGTGAGGGTGACCACTGTCACAAAAGTATGACGAATCTTCTTCATATCTTTAACCTAGTAAGGATATTACAGTATTTAACTAGTTGGGGTGTGGACAAACAACTATCTTTTCATAAACACCGCAAGCGTTTCGCACCATCTTCTGTGATCCTATAAAAAGTTACTTTAGATCTCTGCCAATTTCTCATCTTCTAGCAACATATTTTTCACTATAGAAATAATCCGATCATAGCAACTCTCACTTATGTTAAACTCTGACTTACAATTTAACAATTGTGACATGGCGGATAATTTTGTATGCTTCTTACAACCCTCCCATAGTGGCTCATCAGCATCATTTAGCAAATCATAGAACTTTGCGGCCTCTGCATTCGGCTATTCATATTCCAAGCTCATTTCATCAAATCCACCAGTTATGCCAATCGGACTCTGAGGCTAATGCATCCATCACCATACTTCTATACAAATTTACATTGTCCATTGGAGGTACACCATTATTTCCATTTGATGTTTGTCCTGCATAAGATTCTCCATGGGCATCCCATATGGTGTATCTTCCTATGAACCCTTTCCTATATAGGTGGACAGTAACATCATCTCGATTATGGAAAAGTAAATTTATACATCTTGAGCATGGATACCGAATTTTATCTCTATAGGCAAATCCAGATTGAGAAAATGCAAAATCAAGAAACTGCTTTACCCCCGCTTTAAATTCGTCACTAATGTATCCATCCTTGTTGAGTCGATGATACAATCAACCACGATCAGAAGATATAAGTTTTGTACTAATATCAATCTACATTAACACATTATAATCATTATTATTAGTATTTATTTAGATAAAATATAAAAAAAATTAAAAAGATAAATATCCAAACTAAATAATATAATTTTTTGAGCATAATTAATTAATAATTACTAAATAGAAACTTGATAAAATAAATCAAATCAAAGTAAAAATAAATGTGTATGCTTGCCTAATACTAAAAAGAAAGTAATTAGGAGGCATGCATAAAAATGAATCTAAAAATAAGTATATACAGATTTTTTAATATTATTTTAAATATACTATAAAATAAATTAAAAAATTGATCATTAATTATTAGATGGACCAACTATATATAAAAATAATATTATAAAAATTAAAATATTTAATATATAACTAAAAAAATAGATTTCAACTTCAGTTGCTTCTCCTCCGGCACATCCAGCTCTTCCTTTTCAATTGCTCAAAAACAAAAAAATTTCTGCCAGCCACCCAAAAAAAAAAAAAACCTCCAATCTTTGCCAGCCAGCCAAAAGAAAAAGAAAAAAAACTCAAAAAAAAAATAGTCTCTGCCAGCCGCCCAAAAGAAAAAGAAAAAAAAAATTAAAAAAAAGGGGCCACCCCGTCCAGCTAGGGCATAGCCCACCGCGCCCCGTCTCCCACCCCCCGCTGCTACCAGGGCACCACCCGCCGTGCCCCCCTCCCCTCGAGATTGTCCCGCTCCAGCAATCCCCATCAACACAAACCCCAGCCCCACGCCCCCCCTCTCTCCCCTGGGGGTTATCCCGAGGGATTCCCCTCCAGCTGCTGCGCGCCACTGCCTCCCCTCCCCCATCGGCACTCATCCCGCTCCTCCTCTCCGGCCGCCCTCCCTCTTCTGCTCCGCCCTCCTCTCCCCTCCACTCCCATGCCGCCTCCCTCACCCTCTGCCGCCACCCTCCACCCTGCCACTCCATGTCGCAGCCTCCACTGCCACCCCTTTACCCTCCCTCCTCTCTTCCCAATAACTTCCTTCGCCTCCGCCTCCCCTCTCCTCCCTCCCCCTCTCCATGGTGATGGCTTCCCCCCCCGACGGCTTCCCCGACGCATCCCCCCCCCACCCCACTGCCTTGTCTCCACCCTCCGCTCTCCCTCAGGTGCTCTACTTTGCCGAGAAGGATAAATCAAAGAAAACGAAGGGAAGGGGAAGGAAGAAAACGAGAAACTATTTTACCTTTCAATCCTCCCTCCGTTGATTTTTTCTCCTCACTGTCTCAATCGGGTGGGAGGCTTGGAGCGGACGGAACAGGAGGAATAGGTAAGGTCAAAACTGTTCCGCTTTTATATATTGAAGGTATTTAAGATTTTATATATAGATATATTAAAATTTAATATAAATATATATAAATATATTTTATTAATTAAAATAGTAATTATTTTATTCATTAAGTTAAGTTCAAATTCTTATACCATCATATTATTTATATATTTTTATAAAATTAATCAAATATATTTATTATAAAAATTTAATAAAAATTAAAAATATATATTTTTAGATATATATTTTTAATAAATTTATTATTTATATAAATATATAAAATTAAGTTTTGATAGAAGATATTGATGCAACTAAGGCTATGTCTATGTCAGGTATCCGACATACAAATTACAAATCTTATAGGATACTAGGCCACGTCTATGTCACATAAATCCCAAATCCAAATAGATTTTAATTTTAAATTTTAAAATCTTTCTAAATATTATAATATACTGCTAAAAGAGTAAGGAATAACATTGAGTATAGATTGGATTAACTAATATCTATATATATCATGCAACTAATTAAAAATTTCATATCCATTCGATAAAAGGGATGAGATGGATTGGATCGAATCAAATTGACTAGATAAGATTGAGTTAAATTCGATCAAATCCATGGTTAAAATTTTAATAAAAATTAATTATAATATATATATATATATTATAATATATAATCAGATTTGAGTAGCAAGTACCTAAAGGGCAAATTCCAAATCATAAATGCAAATTTCAAATCCATCTCAAATTGAAATGAGTTTTAATTTTAAATTTTAAAAAATACATAAAGATATACTAGCTTTACTTAATAATTAAGAAGGGTTGGGTCGAATCAGGTCAACTTGATAAAAGGGGTTGTATCGGATTGGATCAGATTACGTTGCATCGAGTCGGATCCATGGTCAAAATTTTTATACAAATCACTAATATATATATATGTATATATATAAAATTAGATTTAAATAGTGAATATCTAAAGAGTACTACTAAATGAGTTAGGGATGATATTGAGTATGGATCAAATCAATCAATATCCATAACTATCCTATAATTAATCAAAAATTTTATTTTCATATCCATCTAGTACCAATCTCGGATCGGATCGTATTGGGTCAACTTAATAAAAAGGGTTGGGCTTCGATCGGATTGAATTGAGTCAGATCTATAGTTAAAATTTTAATAAAATTAGTAATATATACTAGATCCATCTTAAATCTGTCCTAATTTCATAAGAGCAAATTCCAAATTCATAGGGACAATTTTCTAATTCGACCCAAATCGAATTCATCACAAACTTTAAAAATCTATATCTTTGTTCCGTTACAAACCTGTCATAAATTTGTGATAGATTTATGATGGTTTGTTTGTGTCGAATATATCCATCACAACTCTATCACTGAAAGTAATAAAAAATCTGTATCTTTTTTTCATCACAAATCCATCACAAATCTATCATTGAAAGCAATCAAAATTTTGTATCTTTTTTTTTTATCATAAATTCGTCATAACTTTATGACGGATTTATGACAAATTTTTTGTATCGGATATATCCATCACAAATCCATCACTGAAAATAATCAAAAATTTATATTTATTTTTCATCACAAATCCACCACAACTTTATGATGGATTTATGATGGAATTTTATGTGTTGGATATATCTATCATAAATCCATTGGTGAAAGCTTTTAAAAATCTATATCTTTTTTCGATCATGAATCCATCATAAATTTGTGATGGATTTGTGATAGATCATTTAGTGATGGATATTTCTATCACAAACCTATCATGGAAGGTTCAAAAAAATTATTTTACTTTTCCATCACAAATCCATCATAATTTATGATAGAATTTTTCTATCATAAAATTTTCATCACTGATGCTCTATTTTCTTGTAGTGTATCTTATTCAGGAAATGTATTAATTCTATAGGTTCATTATAGTAATCAAACGATATGCAATAGGAACTAAAAAATATTTTGGCAATATTTTTTCTTAGTTCTTCTATATAGGGAGAATAAAAGAGAAATATTGTCCAAAATTTCTTTCCAAACTCTCAGTGTACTGTTTGATTACTATAGTTATCTATAAAATTATTTGTAATTTTTAAACTATCCAAATTGGACAATCAATTGATCATTATATATAATTTTTTCATCCATACAAAAGATATATAAATGTATGGGTGCCGGAGATTATCTATACTAATCAATTGATGGGTCTATCATTATGCAATGTAATAAACAAAAGCAAGAAGATATAAATAGTAATTCAAAAAATTTTATGCAATAAATTCTACAACATGAATTACATCCATAAATAAACTCTAATATTTATACCAGAACATTACTAGAGTTAGAGGTGTCTGGATGAGAACAGTAATAAAGTTCAAACTCTATTTCTATAGCCCATGAACCATCACTTAAATGTATCTCTATGGAAGTTTCACTCATGGCTGGAGGATGGAGGATGGAGCTTTAGGTTGTGGCTCCCATTAATAATCGCTGCCTCTCTACCGGCTGCCACCGCCATGCCTCGACATCCAGCTATCAAGCTATAGCCTAAAATTTGATGATCAAGAATTCACTGGCACAGTCCAGAATCTACTGGTGGGGGTTCTCTTATCGGTTGGCATGGTTTGGCCCAAGATTGTCAGCACGGTCCAGAACTCGTCGGTAGGTGTTTTTAGCTTACCTACCGGCATAGTCCACAGTATGGCTCAGAACCCACCAACATAGCACAGAACCCGTTGGGATGGTCTACAGCTATCGGCATGACCCAGAACCCATAGGCGGAGGTTTTCTTTAAATATTCAAAAAAAATTTTAAAAAAAAAGAAGAAGGCTCAGATTCATCATTTAATCATGTATTGCAAAAATACTTTTGATATTCACTATAACTAAACCAAATCTGCTATAAATGATTGCTTGCTAAATAGTCGTTGGCCATCCAAGATCGCTTTGCCATTCAAAATTATTAAAATATTTATAGAAGAAGAGAAAAAATAAGAGAACTCATATTACTAAAATTATACTAAGTATTAACCTTTTTCCAGCTAAAATTATCACAACCTCTTTATAAAAGGAAAAAAACTAATTTTTTAAAATAAGATATTTTAAAAAATAATAAAATAAAAAAATGATATAAGATAAGTATTATTTATAATATATTGATTATTGGTAGAATATCTTTAAAACATAGTGGCATCTTCTTCTTCCCTAGTGGCATCTTAATACTAATTGAATATTCTTAAAACATAGCATCAATTTAAGTGATTCTTGAATAGAGAAAAATGGATAACAAAAGGCAAAGCTCGAGATCGACTCGACTCGAATATGAATCAAGTCATACTCGAAATTAAATTTGAGCTTAAAATCGAATCTTATCTTGCTAATAATATATATATTAATATATAATATTAATATTTACAATCCTAGTCAATTCATTTAACCTATAGCTCATGATGGATCATTTATTATAATATTATTATAATAATATTTTAATATTATCATAATAAATATAATAATAATATTTATTATAATATTAATACTTAGATTTATAATAATTATTATAAATATAATAATAAATATTATTATAAATATTATAATTAATTATTAATATTATTATAAAATTAAATAAAAAAATTATACCTACTATGGAGAGGGGGTCGCATAGACTATGAGGGTTGTCGGAGGCGGCGGGGCGGGCTAGTGGCGACGGAGTGGGTCGGCAGCGGTGCTAGAAGGATGTGGTATGCCAAAGGAGGCTAGGGCCAAGCGGGCTAGAGCCGGCAGTGGGGCAGGCCGGTGGTGGTGTTAGAGGGAAGGGGGCAGCAAAAAATAGGGCCAAGGAGGGTGGGGCCGATAAGGATGGGGTCGGGGCTGAGGGGGTGGGGTCGATGAGGATGGGGTCGAGGTTGAGGGGGGTGGGGTCGGGGTCGAGGCAGGTGGGGTCGAGGGGGCCGAAGCCGATGGTGGGTGTAACACCCCACCCCTAAATCCACGTGACAGTGCTATACCCCATCCTTATCTAAAAGCAAAAAGGTATATTTTATCCTTAAATAAGAGCAAAGGAGATTCTAAGCTATAACTGAACTGCAATTTCATTTAAACATGCTCAAAATAAATACCTTGACCAATTCTTCAATCAATCATAAGCATTTCCATTTAACTTAACTTTTCCTTAAAAAAAATAACCTCAAAATCTTATTTATAAATCACACTCATTTCATAAATCCATAAATATGGATATACTTAATCATGCCCTACAAACATATATAACACCCTACTCTGACATCACATATGAATACATCACAAAATGATACTCCATTTACAAATTAATGCACTTAGCTCAAATACATAAAATATATTTAAATACATTCTTCTCATAAGCAACATCTACTGCTCCAATCCTAAAATAGAATGAAGGTGAAGGGTGAGACCTGGGAGTCTCAGTGAGTGAATAAGCCATCTAACAGTGGAGAAAAATAGAAAAGCATAATTATAAAGTTCATAATAATAGGTATTCTACAATAATGTCTTGCTTTTCAAATAAAACTTTCATATGCTTAACATGCACAAAGTCATATAAAAGTATTTCTCTTTTTTTATTAAAACTATGATACTGAAAACTGCTTGACTACCGTCGACTGTCCCACAGCACATCCCTACCATGGTAGTTGAAATGAAGTATCAGATACTGCTAAGCCTCCATGGGCATAATATTTTTGTAAGAAGATACGGCTGATTTTCACTATCCCATAAACTAGGCCCCACTAGCCATAATAGAATTTTGCCCCAGCGGACATAATAGAACTGCTGATACTTTGTCCCACTGGGCATAACTGCTGCTGATACTGTGGCACATCCAAAAGATTGATCACTCCTATGGATGGCCTATTGAAAACATGCATATTCGATAAAACTCGAATATAAATAAGCTATTTTAACACATTTCAAAACATAATGTCATGCTATTCAAAATAAATTCACATACTCATATAAAACTTATTTTATATTTTTTCTGTTTACATAAATACATATATATAAGTTGAGAACAACAGAAAGTAAACTTACTCTGTAAAATTTATCTCTTTCATAATAAATATTATAAGAAAAAATTAGAGTTAGATAGAAAATCCACTCACCTCAACTGGCTTACTCAAGCACCTTTTCCAATTCTTTTTTTTTTTGCTATAATACCAATAAACATTGATTAAATTCAAACCATACCATTCAAAACTAGAACTACACCTACTTTGCTTTCATTCTCTTATGTTGGTCTTTCAGCTATTCACTTCTTCGTTACCTTACTTGCTTTAATTTAGGTTTAACTAAACTTCATTAAAACTTAGGAATTTTTAGATATTTAATTTTATTTCTATTCTCATAAATGGTTGTAAGTTAGCTAACATCATTTCAATCCATAGTTAAACTATTTAAACAATTTCAGCATCATAAATGCTTCAATTCATCTTCAAACTCAATTTAAATTATAAAACCTAACTTACTAGAACCCTTAAATATGATAATAAGGATTGAAAACTTAATTTAAACTTAATTTAGAAATAAAAATTCTTACCTCAAACTACTACAATCCTGCAGAAGTTCTGAAACCAACTTCTTTCTTTTCCATCATCAGCAGCCTTTCTTCCTCCAAATCAGCTTATCCCCAAACCATTCTCTTTTTCCAACTGAATCCTATGAATTTTTTATTGTGAACTCTTCCTTCTCTAGCCCTCTCCCTCTCTATTCTGGTTGTTCTAACCAAGGAAATCCAAAACAGAAGAAAAGAGAATCGATGGCTTTTATTTTGGAAATGAATAAACTAAATAAAAAACTTGCAAGGTGTCTCTCTAGTAAGAATCCACCTACTTTTAGGCTCCATAGGTGTTGCTCAGATGAATTTTCATAGATGGCTTTTATATCCTCAAGCCGCTCTGTCATCCTATTTAAAATTATAACTTAAAATACTCTCGACTAAAACTTGCACTCAGAATTTCTTGCTGACCGAGCTGGCTCGACCCCAACTTGGGTCAGCTTGATTCAAAATCGAATTGGCTCTCTTAGAAAAATAGAAACTAATTTTTATAGCTTGAGACTTGGATCGGCTCGATTTGGATTCAGACCAGCTCAGACCCATGGGTTTTAGAAATTTTATTTTTAATCACAAATACTGGCTTAATACCCTTCTTATTTACATAATTTAATATCTTTATTTATTTTACTCTCTATTAACTTTAAAATATAAATATAAATAAGAAAATACCCCCTATTTGGATTTAATAAAAATATTAAAAAATCTAAATTCTTAAGAATAAGATATCAAAACTTGGGTTCTAGTTCATATTTTTTCAAATCCAAAACTTTTATAACTTTCTTTCCTCAGAACGAATAGATTAAAGAATCTCAAAATTCATTAAAAATTATTTTATGACTCACCAATACCCAAAGATCAATTATTATTAATTTTTATTTTAAAAAAAATCATATTTTATATAGCTTCCCATACAGGTGCTAGATTCTAAACTTAAAAAATTTTCAGGACTTGTAATGGTAGATGGTCATAATTTATGCTCAAATATATCATAAATAAATTACTAAGTCATATATACTTAAACATAAATCTCTTAATTTATGATTTTGCTGGTTAGAGATGTTACATTTCCACCCTCCTTAAAATAAATTTCACCCTTGAAATTTATACTTTCAACTTTAAGTTTTCTTTGAATTTAAAATCATCTTAATTACCTTAACAATCATTCTTCTAAATTCTAAAGCATCCCCAATTTAACTTATCATACTTGCAAGTCTTATCTGCATAATTTTAGTTTTTGTCTTATCATAATACCATGACCTTCTTTTCAAAGAATAATTATTTGATCCTTACATATCCCATATCCACATCTTTACTCTGATATTTCAATTACATCCATAATCTACAATCAACATCTCAAATTAATCGTTGCCACACAATCATTCTAAACAACATAGAAATTTATTAAATAATAATTATACAAGCTACTATTCTATTCTAGATTTACTTCTCATGCTTTTACATAAAAAATTTCTTTTTGCAAACCATAATTTATGACACTTCCACTACCTACTTTGATCCATTCACTTTGTTAATTTTCAAGTATTTCTAAACATCATTATTACTTTCAAATATTCATACAAAAGATACCAACTCTATGTCTCAAACATATGAATTCATCTTATTTTCTTTTAACTTAAAAGACTTTAGATTATAAACTTACAAATTTTGAAATTCCCAATACAACATAATCCTTAACAATTATCATTTGATTCTCTATTTCTTACTATTCATTAAATAATACCAACACATATTTCTCACATATATGCAATGCTTAACTCAAGTGAGGAACATAAGAATGCATATAGTTCACTTATTTCAAAAGCTGTTAACAGTGTAAACATATCTGCTCAATTCATGCTCACTAATCAAATACTCAATTAATCATAAGATAAAACTTCTAACAATTCTTAGCATCACAAGTAATTGCATTTGAAAATTAAATTCTTATCCTCCAACTTAAACTTATACTTAAATAAATTCAAACTAAAATATTTAACTCATACCTATTTTCCACATTAAAGGTAACTTACATTGCTTGTTATCCTTCTTACTTTGACCTATCTTATTCATTGGTATTAGTCCTTGCTTTACTTGCTTGCTCATCAATAATTGAAATATAAGACTTTAGTGGGAACCTTTTAACTAGAGCTTTGTTCGAACAATTCCAGTAAATTGGTTATGGTAGACACAAGTGTTGGAAATAGTTTTCCAAAGTCAATCGTCAGTTTGTTGATGGTTGAGCTATTTTTAATACTTATATATAAATTATAAATAAATAAAAGTTATTTTATTATTTTTCATCATAAATTTTTTTATCTTCTAATGAACTCCTATGTTGTGGTGAAGTTCTTAGAACTATTTAGAATTAATAAAGAAGAATTTGTCGTTTAGTCCTTAAACTTGTTCGTGATCAAATGATAAGTTGTTACTAAGGACAATAATATTTATCGAGTGTAGGTTATTGTATGCCATACGAGTTGGTTGTTCTCTTAACCAAGAAGTATGGAGATACTAGTATGGCATGCAAATAACATGTAGGGATACATCTGCACTGAACATGATTAATTTTAGAACTTTTCTACTATCAAGATTTGCTCTAATGGAATATGGATATAAGTGTCCATCCGATCAAAGATCATCATGATGATTTTCAAGCAACTCACAGTGCTTTGGTGTCGGACTACCTGAATTTCTAATTCAGTGATGAAAGATTTCTAGGCACAGTCAAGTACTTAAGGAGTTGGTGTGTGAATCAAGATGGGATTGAGCACTTCGGTTCAGGAGCTATGTATATTTCAATTTAGCAAAGCCTTGGTCAGGATAGTCCTAATGAGGAGTCATAGGATTGATTATGTTGAGACACGATTTGGATGTATTTTTTAGGATTGGTAGTTTAACTCTGAGTCATCCTATACACAAAGGTCAAAGGAATGAATTATATGACAACCATATTCGCATAGATTCTGAGTATTACGATTGCAACTATTTAATCTATCTAGATGTTGGGTACCATTATTAGATGGTCATTTTGATTGGTACAGAAATTGGTTCTTCTACTACTGGCTTAGGTTCGAACCTGTGAGGTTACACATATTAGATATTCCTACCTGATCTAATGGCTAGTGAAGAGTTCCACTGGATTGGGACTCTATGGTTAAGAGTCCTATTGAATTAGGACTCTTCAATTGAGAGTCCTACTAAGTTGGAACTCTAAGTCTCGCTTGTCTGGAACTCTATGTCAAGAGTCTTACTGGACTAGGACTCTCCGACCAAGAATCCTACTGTACTAGAACTTTGAGTCTTTTTTATTTGGGACTTTATGATTAAGAGTCTTATGGGTCTAAAACTCTACGATCATGAGTTTCACTTATTTGGGATACTAGAATCAAGAGTCCCACTGGTTGGGGACTCTTCGATCAAGAGTTTCATTTTGAAGGAACTCTATTGCTCGAACACCCATTGAATTTGAACTCTATATTTATGATAGGTTTAATTAGTAATTTGATTACTAATTAATTTAATTTAATTGAGTAATGAGTTTTGGATCAAGTCCAATTGAATTGGATTTAGTTGGGTTTGACCTAATTAGGTTATGAGATGACCTAATCATCGAGGAAGTTTGATTCCTGATTTGATCAAGGGTTGGGCTTGATCAAATCCTAATTTAATTAGAATTTATTTGAGCTTAATTAAGCCTAAATAGGTTGAATTTAATTTGGTCTAATTAGGCTTAGCCAAATTAGTTTGGGTTGGTCTAATTGGATAAGGTTTATTAATACTAGTTTGACTAGTCTTCTCCCTAGCACCCTTTGACCCTTTTGACTTGCACCCAAGTTTTTTCCACGAGAATGAGATTCTTGTACTTTTATCCACACACTAGAGGGTGTGTGCCCTGCCTTCTCACACACCAATAGATAAGAATCAGGTTGGTTGCATTTTAAATTTAAAGGGAGTTTGATTTTGAATGAACAAACAACCTAAACCTATCCTATCCCACATGTTTTCATCTCTTTTTGGCACTCTTTAAATGTGGGAATTTTTTGGGACGTGCACATCAGAAGAGAAGCCTTCCATGCATTACCCATCCCCCTCTACATGAAAAAAATACAAAAAGAAATCAAAGAGGAAGAAATATAGAGAGGGCGTAGGGTTTGGTGTGCGCTTCCCTAGGATTCTAATCTAGGATTTGGAGTGCATTTTCATGAGTTTTGAGTGACAAAACTTCACAAAATTTTCTAGAGAGCCTTCTCTACCTCTCCTCTACCTTTGCTGCTAATCCAGAGCATCTAAAAAGTTAGTAGAGAGAGATCGAATGCATTCGATTAGATTCAGCTGTCAAGAGCATCTATCATCGAGCTAGCACTCAGGAGGAGTCGATCAAGTCTAGTGCCTCGTGTGGAACATCCATAGAGATCAGACATTCTTTGTAACTACATCATGATGAGAGAACCTTTCTGGTGGTGATTCAGTTGTGGAGATCGACTACCTGCATAAGTTATTATGATTTGAACACAAGTAGTAGTAGTAAAATTGTTTTGCTGCTTGTTTTTTTAATTTTGAAATTTTAAATGCATGTATATCATATTTCAATCCTAAATTTGTAGGGTTTATAGATATGATCGATAGGTCTTAGAAAAATTAATTAGATTAATTTTTAATTTTGTTGTATTTTCTTTTTAAAAAAATTTAAAAATAGAGCTAGAAATTCTGCATGTTTTCCATCAATAAGCCCATTCTTACCAATCATAATCCTTTGCTCCTATCCATTAACCATAAACCATTTCTTATGCTTACTGATTATAAACCTTCATTTATCTTTACTAACCATTAAATTTTTACTTATCTCTACTAATTACTAAACCTTGCTCATATCAATAATTAAACCTTGCTCATCACAATAAATCATTAACCTTGCTATGATACTAAATATATAACACCCCATCCCTAAATTCGGGTGACGGTGCTACACCCCATCCTTATCTAAGAGCAAAGACCTATACTTTATCCTTAAATAAGAGCAAAGGGGATTCTAAACTATAACTGAACTATAAGTTCATTTAAACATGCTCAAAATAATTATCTTAACCAATTCTTCAATCAATCATAAGCATTTCCATTTAACTTAACTTTTCCTTAAAAAAAAACCTCAAAATCTTATTTATAAATCACACTCATTTCATAAATCCATAAATATGGATATACTTAGTCATTCCCTATAAACATATATTACACCCTACTCTAAAATCACATATGAATACATCACAAAATGATACTCCATTTACAAATTAACATACTTAGCTCAAATACATAAAACATATTTAAATACATTCTTCTCACAAGCAACATCTACCGCTCCAATCTTGAAATAGAACAAAGATGAGGGGTGAGACCTAGGAGTCCTAGTGAGCGAAATAAGCCATCTAATAGCGGGGAAAAATAAGAAAGTATAACTATAAAGCTCATAATAATAGGTATTCCACAATAATGTCTTGCTTTTCAAATAAAACTTTCATATTCTAAACATGCACAAAGTCATGTAAAATTATTTTTTTTTTCAAAACAATGATACTGAAAACTGCTTGGCTATTGTCGACTCTCTCACAACACATTCCAACCATGGTAGTCGAAACGAAGTATCAAATATTGCTAATCCCCCTGGGGCATAACAATTTTATAAGATGGTGCTGGTTGATTTTCACTATCTCATAAACTAGGCCCCACTAGCCATAATAGAATTTCGCTCCATCGAGCATAATAGAACTACTGATACTTTTCCCCACTGGCATAACTGCTATTGATACTGTGGCACATCCAAAAGATTGATCACTCCTATGGATGGTCTACTGAAAACATGCATATTCGATAAAACTTGAATGTCAATAAGCTATTTTAATACATTCCAAAGGATAATGCCATGCTATTCAAAGTAAATTTACATACTCATATAAAACCTATTTTTTGTTTTTCTATTTACATAAACATACATATAAATTGAGAACAATAGAAAGTAAACTTACTTTATAAAATTTATTTCTTTCATAATAAATATCATAAAAAAATATCAGAGTTAGATAGAAAACCACTCACCTCAACTGGCTTACTCAAGCACCTTTTTCAATTTTTTTCTTTTCCTATAACACCAATAAACACTGATTAAATTCATACCATATAATTCAAAATCAGAACTACACCTATTTTGCTTTCATTCTCTTACTTTGGTCTTTCAACTATTCACTTCTTCTTTACCTTACTTGCTTTAGCTTTGGTTTAACTAAACTTCATCAAAACTCAGGAATTTCTAGAAATTTAATTTTATTTTTATTTCTATAAATGGTTGTAAGTTCAACTAACATCATTTTAATCCATAGCTAAACCATTTAAACAATTTCAACATCATAAATAATTTAATTCATCTTCAAACTCAATTTAAATTATAAAACCTAATTTAATAGAACCCTCAAATCTGATAATAAGGTGTTGCTCCAAGAATTGATTTTGATGATTACAAAATATTTGAGGAAATTGCTAATGATTTTGGCTTGAAATTTTTTTTTTGTATTTCATTGGCAAAATTATAATTTTATCAAGTTTTGATCTGAGAGCCTCAAAAGCAAGTATAGAAGATTTCTTATTTTTTGGAGGTAGTCTCATGATTTTTGGATACTTATTTTGGAAGAAAATCAAGTTTGAAGCGAAAAGATTGAACCCTAGGTCGTCCCCTGCTGAAAAGGGTTGTTTGGCATGCTGTCTCTATGCTAAGGGTCGATCCCAAAGTTGATCTCTACTATTTTGAAGGCTAAAAATATAGAATGATTGTTTTCTAGGTTTTATCTCAGAGGTCGACCTCGAGGTCGACTCCTATGCCATGAATCGAACCCTGTGTCATGAGTCAACCTCTGCAATGAAAATTTTTCTACAATAACTATTTTTTTTATTTTGATAAGTTTTAATGATTTTTTTGATATCTCCAATGGCTATAAATCTTGCCCAAGATTCTCTCCTCCACCTATTAAAGATTTAAAAGGCTTTAAATATGAAAAAATATAAGAGATTGGTGTGATTCAATTTCAGTCCTAAGCAAAAGGATTCATTAAGAAAAGAAGCTTTCATCTTGAAGTTCACCAACCTCTCAAGAGCTCATTCAAGTCTCTAACAACCTTGAGAAAAATTAGAGAAGCTTTGTCCATTATTGTGAAAAGCGTTCTTAAGATTTTATTTGTTCACAAAGGAAGCTAAACTTGTATTTGATTGTCATTAAATCTTTTACTCTATTTTACTATTTTGATTTAAATTTTGGGAGGATTCCAAAACTTGGAAAGTTTAATTCTAATCTTGAATAGGATTGTATTGGGATGGCTTGTACCCGAGAAACAAGTATTCTAGATTGGGATAGCTAGGGTTGGAGGTTTTCAATGGTGTATTTAGTTTGAATATGGTTAGTGGATTTTAATTTCCAAGTAGGAGCTTGGAAAGTGGATGTAGGTGCAAGAAAAGCATCGAACTGCTATAAATCTTGCTTGTTTGTGGTATGCTTGCTATCTTTCTTTTCTTAGTTTGTTAAATTCTTGCTCTTTAATCTTTTATATTTTTTCTAACCTAAATCGCTTCACACACACATCTTGCATATCATCATTCAATCTTGATATCTTTAAATTAGCTTTAAAATATTAAAAATTCAATTCACCCCTCCTCTTGGGTTGCTAGCTGGGTAACAAGTGGTATCAGAGCCCGATGCTCTAGTCCTACTTTGATTTAACATCAAAGAGTCAAAGATCTATGACAATCCAAGTTAGTATTTCTCTAGTCGAAGGGCAGTCCACAAACTGACCTCCACTTTTTAATGGGATAAACTATACCTATTGAAAAGTTTGGATGAGAATTTTCATACAAGCACTTGACTATGATATATGGAGTATCATAGTTAATAGATCTTACACACCCACTAAGATAATTGATGGTGAGGAATCAATCAAACCCGAAAAGAAATGGGATGAGATTGATAAGAAAATGGCTCAACTCAATGCAAGAGCCATGAATGTTTTATATTATGCTCTAGATGCTAATGAATTTAATCATATTTCAACTTGCATGTCAGCTAAGAAAATATGGGATAGGTTAGAAGTAACTTATGAAGGCACTAATCAAGTTAAGGAGTCAAAAGTTAACATGCTTGTGCACAAATATAAATTTTTCAAAATGGAGCATGATGAGTCAATAACTATAATGTTTACTAGATTTATGGATATTATAAATGGTCTTAAAAGTCTTGGTAAGTCTTATTCTAACAGTGATCTTATGAGAAAGATTTTTAGATCTTTACCAAGAACATGGGAGGCTAAAGTGACTGCAATCTAAGAAGCCAAAGATCTGAATGTTTTATCCTTGGAGGAGCTTCTAGGATCTCTAATGACGCACGAGCTAAGCATGAAACAACATCAAGAAGAAGATGTCAAGAAAAAAAGATAATAGCCCTTAAATCCACCACTCAATAAGATGTGGAATCCGATGAAACGGAAGATGAAGAACAACATGAAGAAATAGCTCTCATCACAAGAAAGTTCAAGAGATTTTTGAAGAGAAAATAAGGGATGAGGAAGAGGCTACCTACTAAAGAAAAGCATAGCAAGAAAAAGGATAGGGAGCAGCCCCTTATTTACTATGAATGTAAGAAGCCGAGGCACTTTAAGTCTGAATATCCTCAACTTAAAAAGGTTTTCAAGAAATACAAGAAAAAGGCTATGGTAGCAACATGGAGTGATAGTGACGACTCAAGCTCCGAAGAAAAAAAAGCTCATGAACAAACCAACCTATGCCTTATGGCACATGAGAATGAGGTAAGTGCTGAAATCTCAAATGAATTTACATCCGAAGAACTTTAAGAAGCCTTCTATGATTTAGTAGATGATTTAAAAAAGTTAGAAACTAAAAAAATAATAAAATTAAAAAATCAAGTCTTGCTAAAAGAAAATGAAACTATCCTAAGTGAAAAACTAGTCTTAACTCAAGAGAATCTAAATTTAAAAAATAAAATTGGCAATTTAAAACTGATAGTTGAAAAATTTACTTTAAGTTCAAATAAACTTTATATGATTCTTGAAAATCAAAAGGCCATTTATGATAAGGCTGGTCTAGGCTATAACCCCCTAAAAAAATAAAAATATTTGAAAAGTATTTTTATAAATTTATAAAGTAATAAATTTTTAAATATTATATTTTTTAAATATGTTAAACTAGGACATAAATCTTATGCATGCTTCTCTAATAATTCAAATGTAAAGAAAATATGGATTCCAAAAGGAACCATTGTGACTAACCTTAAAGGATCCAAGAAAACTTGGGTACCTAGAGTAAGGACTTGATTTTGCATGTAGCTATGTCTTGCATCCAAAGGAGAAAATTAAAAATGGTATTTTGACAGTAGATGCTCGAGACACATGATCGGTGATGAGTCCCAATTCATCACACTTGATGCTAAAAATGGAAGGATAGTCACATTTGGAGATAATAGCAAAGGAAAGATTATTGGTAAAGATAATATTGGTATCACTCACTCTGAGTATATTGAAAATATTTTATCAGTAGATGTTTTAAAACACAATCTCTTAAGTATTAGTCAACTTTGTGATAAGGGTTACGAAGTTATTTTTGAATCTTCATTGTGCATTATAACTAGTCCCAAAGATGATGACATTAAGTTAGTTGGTCATAGGCATGGTAATGTTTATATGGTAGATTTGAATGATCTTTTTATGATAAACATACAATGTCTAGTAGCTATGAATGCCAAAATTAATGAGACTAGTTGGCTTTGGCATCATAGGCTTGTACACATTCGTATGCATTCTCTTTCAAAGCTTATCAAAAAAAAATTAGTTATCGATTTTTCAAAATTGAACTTTGAGAAAGATAAAATTTGTGATGCTTGCCAACTAAGTAAACAAACAAGAGTTTCATTCAAATCTAAGAACATTATTTCAACTTCTAGACCATTGGAACTTTTGCACATGGATTTGTTTGGTCCTACAAAAATAGCAAGCTTAGGTGGAAACTATTATGATTTTATAATTATCGATGACTACTCACGTTTTACATGGATTTCTTTTTGACACACAAAGATGAAACTTTTCATGTTTTCATAAAGTTTTACCAAAAAGTTACAAATGAAAAATGATTTTCAATTTAAAGCATTCGAAGTGATCATGGAACCGAATTTGAAAATCAAAACTTTGAAATATTTTGTAATGAAAAAGGAATTAGCCATAATTTTTCGGCACCTAGGACACCCCAACAAAATGGAGTAGTAGAAAAAAAAATAGAACCCTAAAAGAAATGGCCCATACTATGCTATGTGAAAGCAACTTTCTAATATACTTTTGGATAGAAGTAATTAACACAGTATATTACATCTTAAACCATGCCCTTATCAGACCAATTTTAAAGAAAACATTTATGAGCTTTAGAAAGGAAGAAAACCTAACATTACATATTTTTATATTTTTGGTTGTCGATGTTTTATTTTGAATGATGGTAAAGAAAAACTAGGTAAATTAGATGCAAAATTCGATGAAGCTATTTTTCTTGATTACTTCTCTTCTAGTAAAGCTTTTAGAGCTTTTAACAAAGGAACCTTAGTAGTAGAGGAATCAATACATGTTATTTTTGATGAGACTAATGATCTTCCATCAAGAAAGAGTGAGGATATTGATGATGCAGATCCTCTTATAGAAGGATTGAAGAAGATCACCCTAAAGGATTTAACAATTCAAAATGAAGAGAATCATGAAGACAAGCAAGAAATTGAGGGTGAAGGACAATATGAACAACCTTAAGGTATAAATGATCTTTCAAAAGAATGGAAGTATGTTCACAATCATCCCAAAGAACTAATTATTGGTGATCCTACACATGGGATAAGAACTCTCTCTTCACTTATTGATGCATACAATCATTTTGCATTTGTTTCTCATTTTGAACCCAAAATCATTGATGAAGTCGAAAAGATTATAATTGGATAAATACAATGCAAGAGGAACTTAATCAATTCAAAAGAAATAATGTATGGACCTTAGTATCAAGACCTAAAAATTGTCTAATAATTGGTACAAAATGGATATATAGAAATAAATTGGATGAAAATGGAAATGTAATTAGGAATAAAGTAAGATTAGTTGTAAAGGATTATAATCAAGAAGAGAAAATTGATTTTGATGAAATATTTGCACCTGTTGCTAGACTAGAAGCAATTAAACTTTTACTCGCTTATGCATGCTTTATGAATTCCAAGCTATTTCAAATGGATATTAAAAGTGCTTTTCTAAATGGATATATTATCGAAGAAGTTTATGTAGAACAACCTTCCAATTTTGAAAATCATATTTTTTCAAATTATGTTTTTAGATTAAACAAAGCATTATATGGTTTAAAACAAGCACCTAGGGCTTGGTATGAAAGACTAAATAAATTCTTGCTTAATAATGAATTTTTAAGAGAAAATGTAGATACAACCCTTTTCATTGAAAGAGATCATGATGACATCTTAGTAATACAAATATATATTGATGATATTATATTTAGATCTACTAATGAAATTTTATGTCAAGATTTTGCAAAGCTCATGCAGGGGGAATTTTAGATGAGCTGATGGGTGAACTAACATTCTTCCTCGAACTTCAAATCAAATAAACAAAAAAAAAAATCTCCATCACTCAAAGCAAGTACACAAGAGAACTATTTAAGAGATTTTGGATGGAGAGCTCCAAAGCAATTGTTACCTTCATGAGTCCATCATGTAAGCTTGACTAGGATGGAGGTAAAAGTGTTGATCAAAAATTTTATAGAGGCATGATTGGTTCTTTATTGTATTTAACTGCTAGTGGACTAGATATCATGTTTAGTATTTATTTATGTGCACAATTTCAATATAATCCAAAAGAATCATGTTTAAATGCTATAAAAAGAATACTTAAATACCTAAAAAGAACTCAATCCATAGGTTTATGGTACTCTAAGAATTCATCAATCGATTTAATTGGATATTCAGATGCAGACTTTGCTGGATGTAAATTAGATAGAAAAAGTACTAGTAAATTTTGTCAATTTTTAGGAGTTAACTTAATCTCTTGATTTAGCAAGAAGCAAAATTTGATAGCATTGTCTATGGCCGAGGCCGAATACATTGCAGTCGGGAGTTGTTGTGTACAAATCTTATGGATTAAGCAATAATTTGAGAACTTTGGCATCAAACTAAACAAAACTCCCATAAGATGTGATAATACTAGTGTCTAAAATCTAGCTAAGAATCCAATCCAACACTCTAAGTCAAAATATATTAAAATAAGACATTATTTTATAAGAGAGCATGTTCAAAATAATGACATAATTCTTGATTATGTTTGTACTGAAAATCAACTGGCTGATATTTTTACTAAGGCCTTAAGCGAAGATAAATTCTGTAAGATTAGAAGAGAATTAGAAATTCTTGATCCCCTAGCTTAAACATCCTTATGATTCCAAGCTCTCTTCTATCAAAATATCATCTTAAACTACCTTGAACCTATATCTCAAATTTTCTATCTCAAAAAGCTCAAATCTAACATTTCTTGATCATTCTCATGAATGAAATTTCAATCCTTAAAATCTTATATTTTTTCAAAATTTTTCCATCTCTCTTGAATCTTTAAAGTTCAAAATAATTTTGTTTAATGTATTTGTATTATTCAAAAAGGGAGAGATGTGTTTTTAATTCATGTTGTTCATAAATAGAATTTAAGAAAAAAAGATATTCATTCTAAATTTATTATGTTCTTTCAAAATGGAGAAGAAAAGCTAAAAGGTAAATTTATCCAACAATAATTATGAAAAAGAGGGGGAGAAAATATTATGTGATGAATTTTCTAGTATTTACTCTTAAAAAATTAGGAGAAAAATGTTTGTTTATTAAATATTATCTAGTTAGCCTTGATTGAACACTCTAATTAATTTGAGTTAAGGATAATGAACTTTGATTGTTTTATAATCCTTTTAACTTAAGCCTTCATATGATTATTCAGTTTAAATTCAATTGATTTGATTGCCAAATTATTTTTGATAACTAATTGAAGTTAAAACTGATTTGAAATATATTCTCACTCTAAAAAAACTAATTTTGATACATACTTCTAATTTTGAAACTCATCTAAAACTATGAATATTATATAGAATTTTTAATGTGCCTCTAGAAATCTTTGTAAAATCATTTTTGCTCTGATACTATCTTTATTTTGCTCGATACATTTTTGATATATATCCTTTTTGAGCTTAATTGATTGAAATTTATTTAAGAAAAGGAAAGAATGAATAATGAATTAAATGTTGTGCTTGATTTCATTATTCAAATCTTTGAAAAGCACTAATCCTCTTGAAGCTTAAAAGTACATACTTGAAAATCTATTCAAAAAATCATATTCATTCAAAAAGGGGGAGAGCCTTTGATATTTGAGTTTAAGCGAATTTTTTGTAAAGAAAGAAATTTCAAATGATAAGCTTTTAAAGGGGAGCTAATTCATTTGATTTGATTCAATTTTTTGAATTTGATATATCTATCATTTGTCACACTCCATTATATCTCTGATTCCTCATCTGATTCAAATACCTCCAGCCATGATCTCTACTAGATTTAGTTTAGTCGTCTTTGTATTAGGTTATGATCTAGTATCTCTTAGTTATTTCTATGAGTTGTTGATCAAATCATAGTTGGTTATATTTTTTTTTGGATCAAACTTATGGCATTGGTACTATTGGCTGTTTAGGTCATGGATAGTTGTATTCATGAATTTTGTATGTTTTGATGGCCTAATTCTCATGAATACTTTTGATACCTTTATATTTTATATGTTTAGCACTTATATATTTTGATGACTTGATGTTATGATAATCATTTGGATGTAAATATGTGATAATGTCATTTGAATGATGTGAAATAAAACCTTTATAAATTGGCTAAATTTCATTATGATCATTATGTTGTAAATTAAAAGTTTTGTTATAAACTCTTGTTCTAATAGAAAAATATATGGAATAACTTAAGGGAGAGGCTTTTTTATTTTTGAATTTTAAAATTCTTTAAGATCTTACTTAATGATGTCAGAAAGAGAGAGTAGAGTAAATAAAATTGGGCTATAAGCAAAATTAAAGTAAAATTGATAAAAGAAATAAAATAGAAGTAAAATTGATATAAGAAAAAAGTAAGTCAAACACTTTTGTAAATCATTTAAATGTCTGACTATAAGTAATCATCAAACTGCTCTTGATGCCATATTGGTCAAATAATTGAATATAATATCCTATTATGTGATGTAGCATATTCCTTCAAAATTTTTGAAATTCTCAATCAATGCTTCTACATGCTTTATTTTTGCTTATGCTCAAATATTTTATCATCATCAAATAGGGGGAGATTGTTGCTCCAAGAATTGATTTTGATGATTACAAAGCATTTGAGGGAATTACTAATGATTTTGACTTAAAATTTTTTTTTTATATTTTAGTGGCAAAATTATAATTTTATCAAATTTTGATATGAGAGCCTCAAAAGTAAGTATAGAAGATTTTTAATCCTTTGGATGCAGTCCCATAATTTTTGGATGCTTACTTTGGAAGAAAATCAAGTTTAAAGCGAAAGGATCGACCCCTAGATCTTTCCCTACTGAAAAGGGTTGTTTGGCACGCTGTCTCTGTGCCAAGGGTCGACCCCAGGATCGACCTCTACTGTTTTGAAGGCTAAAAATAAAGAACATCTATTTTTATGGATTTTATCTCAGAGGTTGACCACGAGGTCGACCCCTGCAATGAAAATTTTTCTATAATGATTTTTTTTTTTTTGGTAGGTTTAAATAATTTCTTTAATGTCTCCAACGGCTATAAATCTTGCCCAAGATTCTCTCCTCTACCTATTGAAGATTTAAAAGGCTTTAAATAGAAAAAAACATAAGAGATTTGTGTGATTCAATTTTAGCCCTAAGCAAAAGGATTCATCAAGAAAAGAAGCTTTCATCTTCAAGTTCACTAGCCTCTCAAGAGCTCATTCAAGTCTCCAACAATCTTGAGAAAAATTAGAGAAGCTTTGTCCATTATTATGAAAAGCATTCTTAAGATTTTATTTGCTTACAAAGGGAGCTAAACTTATATTTGATTGTTATTAAATCTTTTACTTTGCTTTGTTATTTTGATTCAAGTTTTGGAGGGTTCTAAAACTTTGGAAGGTTGATCCTAACCTTGAATAGGATTGTATTGGGTTGGCTTGTATCCGAAAAATAAGTGTTCTAGCTTGGGATAGCTAGGGTTGGAGGTTTCCAATGGTGTATTTAGTTTGAATATGGTTAGTAGATTTTAATTCCCAAATAGGAGCTTGGGGAGTGGATATAAGTGCAAGAAAAGTACCGAACCACTATAAATCTTACTTATTTATGGTATGCTTGCTATTTTTCTTTTCTTAGTTTGTTAAATTTTTGCTTTTTAATCTTTTATATTTTTCTCTAATCTAAATTATTTCACACACACATCTTGCATATTATCATTCAATTTTGATATCTTTAAATTAGCTTTAAAATATTAAAAACTTAATTCACCCCCCCCCTCTTGGGTTGCTAGTTGGGCAACATAAGGATTGAAAACTCAATTTAAACTTAATTTAGAAATAAAAATCCTTACCTTAAATTGCTACAACCCTATAGAAGTTTTGAAATCAACTTCTTTCTTTCCCATCACCAGCAGCCTTTCTTCCTCTAGATCAACTTATCCCCAAATCATTCTCTTGTTTCAACTGAATCCTATAAATTTTTGACTGAGAACTCTTCCTTTTGTAGCCCTCTCCCTCTCTATTCTGGTTGTTCTAACCAAGAAAATCCAGAACAGAAGAAAAGAGAACCAGTGGCTTTTATTTTGGAAATGAATAAACAAAATAAAAAGCTTGCGAGGTATTACTCCAGTAAGAATCCACCTAATTTTAGGCTCCGTAGGTGTTGCTCAGATGAATTTCCAACAATTTATTTATATCCTCAAGCTATTTTGTCATCCCATTTAAAATTATAACTTGAAACACTCTCGACTAAAACTCACTCCTAGAATTTCCTACTGACTGAGCTGGCTCGACCCCAACTTGGGTCAGCTCGATTCCAAATCGAGCTGGCTCTCTCAAAAAAATAAAAACTAATTTTTGTAGCCTAAGACTTGGGTTGGCTCGATTTTGATTCAGGCCAGCTCGGACCTTTGAATTTTAAAAATTTTATTTTTGATCATAAATACTTGATTAATATCCTTCTTATTTATATTTACTTATTTTAAGTTAATGTCCTCATTTATATAGCTCCCCATATAGGTGCTAAATTGCAGACTTAGAAAATTTTCAGAACTCATAAAGGCAAATAGTCATAATTTATGCTCAAATATACCATAAATAAATTACTAAGCTATACATACCTAAACACAAATCTCTTAATTTATTATTTTATTGGTTCGGGATGTTACAACGGGGCTGAGCGAGGGGGCGGCGGTGGGTGCGCCGACGCGGGGTGGGTAGCTAGGACACGGGTAGCCAAGGCGAGAAGAGAGAAATAGAGAGAGAGAGAGGGAAGGGGATAAAAGGAATATGCCCTTAAGCAAATTAATTTTTTGGGATGTTCTTTATCTTCCAAACTCATGTAATGACATTTTTAATAAATAAAAGCATTTATTTCATCATATGTAGTATCTTATTATTTATTTAAGATTATGATGAACCCTATAAATTAGGACTATGATTTTAGGATTATGATGAGATCATACCAGTGAGACCTAAAATCTTAAAACCTTAATTTAAATATTCCTAGTCGATGGGACATTGAGTTAGGGATCAATATTTTTCGGTAAGACTAGCACATTCTTTGTATGCTCAATTGAGAGGGTGATTGATCTCACAATAACTTATGTATGACACTAATACAAGAATGTGGGTGCTCATTAGAGAATGAGTTTACTAAATTGATCCAAGTCGAGAATATCTAATGGAGTCTTATCTACATGTCAATAGATGGTTCTCATAGTGGAATATGTGCATGTAATCCTTTGACCTGAAACTATCATAGAATCTTATATACATAAATCCATATTTTGGTTTATACTCATTCATGACTTAGTTATGTACGGGATGATCTGGATATGGTAGATTATATATATGAAGGTTGTGAGTAGGTTAACATGGAATCGATCTCTCCTGGTAAGAGGAAATAGCATCCTACTTGCTTCAAACAAATGATGATTCAGGAAGACTTTGATCAAAGCATGATGAAAAATTAGAAATGGTTTCTAATGTTTCATTAAATGAATCATCATCATAAGATTGAAAGATAAATGAATATGATATTGAGGTTGACATATTTCCATACCCAAAGTCATATTCAGGATGCAGGAAGATCGAAGGATCTAGTTGCATGATAATTTTCACTAAAGGATATTTTTGGTATTTTCATTAAAATTGTATATCTTTCAAAAAGTCATGATATGTTGCTAGACGTCAATCATGTCTTGTGAGTTTGATTAAATTAAAATTTTAATTTGATCATTAAATCAGAAAGTATTCTAAATTAAGTCAAATTGTGTTGGCTAGTTTTGACCTAAATCGGTTTGGTTGAGTTCTAACTAGATTAGGTCAAATCACACCCAGACTCACTGCTGGTTAGATGTGGAACCCAATGGATCACACACAAAGAGAGTTGATTAAGGGTCTAATTGGATTAGACCATGTTTGCAAGATGAACATGCTAGTACATGTAGCAAATTCTAGCACCTGATTTTGAATTGGATTCGAATTGGCTTTTGATTTGGGCTAATTTAGATCCGATTTGAGCCAAATAGGATTTGGTCTTGAATTGGATTAACCTATATTGATTGAGCTTTAGTTGAGGTGCCACATACCTAAATCCCACATGCTAGAGAGTCTCTCTCTTGCGCGTGGGAAGTCTTTCATGCATATAGAATTCTTTGGCGCATAAAATTAGTTGGCACCTACCTTCTTTGACTTTTTTCATTTTGTTATGTCACATAAATTTTTATATTGACATAGACATCTGATATGGGGCGCTGAAGAGTTCTTCTGTAGATGAAATACTTCATTATTATTTTGAGAAGTGATTTTTTGTCGCCCAAGACCCCTTGCCGCCCAAGACTCCATGCCGCCCACTCCTCCTTGACGCCTCTTGGACCAAGTCAAAGTCTCTTGGGACTTTGACTATTCAAAGATAATCTCCATGCCTTCTTGCTAAATAGGCATCCCTTTTTAGAGACATTGGATGGCCTTTTTATATGATCTAATGGATGAAAAAGGATGGTGCCAAAGATGAAATATTGCGACTCTTCATAAATAACTTACGTAGAATTAGTCCAAGAGTCCTTCTGCTTTAAAGCACCTCTTGGACTAAGTCTACATCTCATTATTTACTGATGAGGCATGAGATTGGCTGATGGGGTGTGAGATATTGATGAGAAAAGGGTGTGAGAAATTTAGTTGGCACCCCTACGTACATTATAAATAGTGGTGCACACCAAGAGTCTTGTGTGTGTGTGAAAATTATCTTTCTTTCTTACAAGAGTTTCTTTTGTCCAATTTTCTTTCTTCTTTTATCTTGTCTAGACCTTATCCTTATAAGGACAAGAAGTCATCTTAAGACTAAGAGATTAGAAAGAAAAATTAAGAAGACAAAAGAAAAAGAAAGATAGATAAGGAGAGGCAAGGAAGGTGATATAAAGGCTAAAGAAGGTCTTGCCCTTTTAATTAAAGTTCTTATTATTAGAACTCTAATTATATAAATCAGAGGTGCTGGTATCTTGATCAAATCTCTGTGTGGATCAACATTGGAGGGTGAACACGTGGGCACCTAGTGGAAATCCTGATGGACTGCTACCAGCGATTAGGATCAATTTAGGGTTTAGCGATAAGAGGTATGTTCTAATACTTTCTTTTATGTTATAAATGCATGTTATATGATTTAATTGCTAATGAGGTGGTCCTAGGGTTTGGGTTTGGTTTATATGATTTCATGTTTTTGCTTTGAAATCCATGCTTCCACCCTGTACACCAAACCTATCAGTGGTATCAGAGCAAGCCTTATTAGGTTAAATCATATAATGCTTTGCTTATAATATAATGGCACAAAAGAAAAGTATGATATATTTTTTATGTTTATTTGCATGTTATTTATATAATGAGATCATGTTCTTTTATTTATCATAATGAGATTATGATGTATATATTATTCTGTAAAGGTTGCCCTGATATAGTGAAAAGTATTCACTATATAATGATGGTTGTCCTAGAATAATTATACATATTAGTAGATATATATAAATTTTATTATAATTGATGCTATTAGGCATTTAGTTTGTTTTAAATCAGAATGTACATCGAGACCTTTTAAATCTTTCTTTAAAAATTTATATTAAGTTGTAGTATAATTAATCTATAGCTATATCAGTTGGGATATTTAATTGATCAATCAGTGTCTAGGATAAATGGTTCATGATTGGTAAAGAGAATATGGTTTTTAATTGGTTCTGTTGTCTGACCTGGCCAATTTATTGGTGTCTAAGAAAAGCAACAGGGGGACTCCCACTTCTCTCCCACTTACCTGGCCAATTTGATTAATTTAATTCTAGATTGAAATACTTAGTATTATATTCACTATATTAAGGCCTTCCTTCATACGAGGTTCTTATTATGTCCAAAATCATATTAGTTTTGTTGTATAACCACAAGAACTATCATGGAAATGATGTAATATTAATCTAGTACATTGAGATGCTTACAGCATTTTGAATATACTACTTTGTTGTGTAACCATAAAAGTAGTCATATTTCATTTTGACTGTATAGAAATGAAGGATTCTATTTAAACTAAAACATTAAAGTTTGTTGTGCTAACACAAGACTATTAATGTTTTAGAAGCAAAAGTTTTTTTTTTAGAGTTGCATAAAATGCAATTAGAAAGAGTTTTCTATCTTTGAACTTATAACAGGTTTGTTGTGCAACCACAAGACCTTTTATAAGGAATTAGGATCTTATTCTCACTAAGAAAATCAATAAGAGGGTTATGATTTTTGATTAAATAGTGGAAGGCATAATTAAATTAAAGTCCTAATTTAATTATGTTTGTCATCATGAGTTGTTTGCTTATATATTATTCTTTATTATGTAGATTAAATGGCTTCTTCACTTTCATTGCGTTCAATTTTGGATTCAAATAAATTGACTGATCAAAATTATGTTGACTGATTGAGAAATCTAAAAATAGTACTCAATCAAAAAAAACTCTCTTATATTCTTGATGCCCCTGATCCTAAGCCATTAGAAAATGATGCCATAGATGAAGAAAAGTCCACATACAAGATGTGGCATGAATAATGAATTACAGAGGCAGCATGATAGCATGGACACTCAATTCATATTGCTCAATCTAAAAGAGCTTTATGGAGAGCATAGTAAGACTACTAGATATGAGATATCTAAGCAATTATTTTATGCAAGAATGATAGAAGGAACATCCATGCAAAATCATGTTTTGATGGTAATTGATCTAATCACTCGATTAAGTCAATTAGATTTTGTTATGGATGGAGAGTTAAGTCAGGATTTGATCCTGCAATCACTCTCAGAATCATTTTCTTAGTTTGTCATGAACTATCACATGAACAAACTGAATTCTTCCTTGCCTGAGCTATTAAATATGCTCAAGACAGCAGAAAAGCTATATCAAGAAAGATAAGGCTCCTCTTCTTCTTATGGAAGGGATCTCTAAGAAGAAGGCAGGCAAAAAAGGTTCAAAGAGAAGGTTGAATCCTAAAAGTGGTATAAATAAGAAGAAAAAGGGGAAGAAGGTCTCTAGATAGATGACCTATTTTCACTGCGGCAAAATAGATCATTGGAAGAGGAATTGCAAGGCTTACCTTGCAACCATGAAGTCTGGTGCAAATAATGCACCAAAAGGTATGTATGAGATACATACTATATTATCATTAAATTCTTTCATTTCAAATTCTTGGGTATTAGATACCGACTGTGGTTTTCATATCTGCAAATCTTTGCAGGGGCTGCAGAAAATTAAGAGTTTGAAGAAAGGTGACTTCAAGCTCTATGGCGCTGGAGGAGAGTCTATCCAAGCAGAAGCTGTAGGGACAAATATATTGAAGTTACCTTATGGAAAGATCTTAGAGCTTACAAATTATTATTATATGCCTAAGATCATTAGAAATATTATATCTATACCCTTGTTATTAAAACAAGGTTATAGTCTTAATGTAACGAGCGAAGGTTGCTCGATCAAATATTCTAATGAAAATATTTGTTTTGGCATATTTAGCAATGGTTTGTTGACTCTATGTTTGGATGACAATATATTTCATATTGATGAAAATAGAAAACGTAAGAGAGATGACATAAATAATACTTTACTTTGGCATTGTCGATTAGGTCATATTAGTGAGGCTAGGATTAACAAGTTATACAAAGAAAAGTTCTTTGATCCTTTTGATTATGAATCATTGGAACTTGTGAATCATGCCTCATGGGTAAAATGACCAAGATTCCATTTAGTGGACATGGAGAAAGGACAAATGAGTTATTAGGACTTGTACATATGGATGTATGTGGTCCTATGACAACTCAAGCCAGAGGAGGATACTCATATTTTGTAATGTTCACTGATGATTTATCTAGGTTTGGATATGTGTATCTTATGAAACACAAATCAGAAGCCTTTGATAAATTTAAAGAGTATCAAAGTATGGTCGAAAAACAAATTGGATAATGTATAAAAATCCTTCGATCTGATCGAAGGAGGAAGAATACTTATCTAGTGAGTTTCTAGACTATCTTAAAGTTAAAGGATTCTCTCTGAATGGACACCTCCTTATACACCATAATTAAATGGTGTAGCCGAAAGAAAAAATCGTACCTTATTAGATATGGTACGGTCCATGATGTGCTTCACTGAATTACCTATTTTCTTCTGGGGTCATGCTCTGGAGACTGCAATTTACATCTTGAATAGAGTTCCTTCTAAATCTGTATCTAGTACTCCATATGACATATGGAGAAGTAAGAAACCTAATCTTAAGTATCTTAAGATATGGGGTTGTCCAGCTTATGTCAAAAGAAATTTTGGACATAAACTTGATGCTAGATCAGACAGATGTCTATTTATAGGATATCCTAGAAATAGTATAGGATATTTATTCTACCATCCTACTGAACAAAAGGTATTTGTAAGTAGGCATGCCACTTTCATGGAAAAGAAATTTATCCTAGAAAAGGGCAGTGGCAGAAATATTGAACTTAGTGAAGTTCAAGAAAAACAAATAGAAATTTCTCAACCATATAATCACATAAAAGAACCAGAACACATAACTCCTATCCATAGGTCTAAAAGAGTACGAAATACACCTGTGAGGTATGGTTTCATTATTGAAAACAATGAACAATGAAGATGAACCTCTGAAGAAAGCAGTCAAAAGTAAGGACTGACAAATGGCTGGCTGCCATGCATGAAATGGACTCCATGAACCTCTGAGAATGACGAACCTCTGATATGGAAGTAGTCAAAAGTAAAGACTCTTACAAATGGCTGGCTGCCATGCAATCCGAAATAGAATCCATGCACACCAACAAAGTATGGACTTTGGTGGATGCACCAGAGGATATAAATCCTATTGGATGCAAATGGATTTTTAAGAAAAAGATTGGAGCTGATGGTCAAATTGAAACCTATAAGGCTAGATTGGTGGCTAAGGGTTTTAGGCAAAAATAGGGGATTGATTATGATGAAACATTTTCACCTATTGCCATGCTCAAATCTATTCGGATTATGCTTGCTATAGCAGCATACCACGACTATGAAATATGGCAAATGGATGTAAAGACTGCCTTCCTTAATGGTTTCCTTGAGGAGGAGGTCTATATGTCACAGCCAAAGGGATTTGAGTCAAATGAGAGACCAAATCAGGTATGCAAGCTTAAGAGATCCATTTATGGATTAAAGCAAGCATCAAGGAGTTGGAACATCCATTTTGATGAAATAGTAAAAGAGTTTGGTTTTATCAAGAATGTTGATGAACCATGTGTGTACAAGAAAACTAGTGGGAGAACCATAGTCTTCTTGGTTCTGTATGTAGATGACATACTCCTCATTGGGAATGATATCCCAATGTTACAATCAGTCAAATTATGGCTATCAAATAAGTTTTTCATGAAAGATTTGGGAGAAGCATCCTATATACTAGGAATAAAGATCTATAGAGATAGATCTAAGAGGATGCTAGGCTTGTCCCAATCAAGGTACATTGACTTAATACTGAAAAGATTCAGTATGGATGGGAGTAAAAGAGGTTATTTACCCATGAGTCAAGGCATACATCTCTCTAAAAAGATGTCTCCTAAGACACCTGAAGAGAGAAATAGAATGAGTTCTATTTCTTATGCTTCGGCTGTTGGATCAATAATGTATGCCATGTTATGTACAAGGCTTGATGTTGCTTATGCTTTAGGCATTGCAAGTAGATTTCAAGCTGATCTAGGAGAGGATCATTGGAAAGCTATGAAAAATATTTTCAAGTACTTGAGAAGGACTAAAGATATTTTTCTAGTATATGGTGGTTCTGATCTTAAATTAGAAGCATATTCTGATTCTAGTTTTCAATCAGACCCAGATGATAGCAAATATATTTCAGGGTATGTCTTTAATCTGAACGATGGAGTAGTAAATTGGAAGAGTACGAAGCAGCCAACTATAGCTGACTCAACCATTGAAGTAGAATACATAGCTGTAAGTGAAGCCACTAAGGAAGCTGTTTGGATGAAGAAATTCATCACTGAATTGGGAGTTATTCCTAAAATTGAGAATCCAGTACCACTTTACTGTGATAATACTGGAGCTATTGCTCAAGCAAAGGAACCAAGATTTCATCATAAATCCAAACACATTCTGAGACGTTTTCATCTCGTTCGAAAAATTATTGAAAGATAAGATGTAGTCATAGAACGAGTGGATACAAAGAACAACATAGCAGACCCATTCACTAAGGCTTTACCACTACAACTGTTTGATCGCCACCTTGATTGTATGAGATTAAAATATAAGGGCGATTGGCTTTAGTGCAAGTGGGAGATTAAAAGGAATATGCCCTCAAGCCAATTAATTTTTAGGGATATTCTTTATCTTCCAAACTCATGTAATGACATTTTTAATAAATAAAGGCATTTATTTCATCATATGCATTGTCTTATTATTTATTTAAGATTATGATGAACCCTATAAATTAGGGCTATAATTTTAGGATTATGATGAGATCATACCAATGAGATCTAAAATTTTAAAATCCTAATTTAAATATTCTTAATCGATGGGATATTGAGTTAGGGATCAATATTTTTTGGTAAGACTAGTACATTCTTTGTATGCTCAATTGAGAGGGTGATTGATCTCATAATAATTTATGTATGACACTAATACAAGAATATGGGTGCTCATTAGAGAATGAGTTCACTGAATTGATCCAAGTCAAGAATATCTAATGGAGTCTTATCTACATGTCAATAGATGGTTCTCATAGTGGAATTTGTGCATGTAATTCTTTGACCTGAAACTACCATAGAATCTTATATATATAAATCCATATTTTGGTTTATACTCATTCATGACTTAGTTATGTACGGGATGATCTGGATATGGTAGATTATATATATGAAGGTTGTGAGTAGGTTAACATGAAATCGATCTCTCCTGGTAAGAGGGAGCAGTAACACACACACATTATTGTTTAAAGAAGTTAGGATGCTAATTAGTTAAATACACATAGGTGCCAAACACACCAAAATTTTTACTGTTTGTGTTGTTGGTTTTTTGGCCTGTGTCGTTGGGTTTTGGTGAACAAGTGAGGTATAACAGCGTGTAGTGGATAAACAGGCTTCTAGGGGCAAAATTATTAATTTTGATAATATCAATAAAATGAGTTTTTTCTATCAACATATGTGTAATTTAGTATCTATGATACATCCTTTGAGTTAATGGTAATGACAATTCATATTTTCAAGAGTTGAAAATTTAAGATATGAATAATCATTATTAACTCATAAAATGATCTCGACTATAGGATCATCATGAGGATGGTGATTGATCCGAAAGGTTGGTGTACAATCGCTTCTCTTTAGTAGATGAGTCTTGAGTCTACGGTGTGGAGAGATCGGAGCGAGAGTATAGGTACTTGTTAGAGAACGAGGGCACTGAGCGTGACCACCTCGAGTAGTCATTAGGAAGTCTACCTTCTCATCGATGACTGACTTGATGCTGCAGTGGTGTGTCTGGTTCTTTGACCTGAGGTGCATCGATAGTTTACCTTGAGGGTGTTATAGTTTGACTATACCATTACTCGATCTCCTAGCCATATGGAATCCTGAGGTGTATGTTGGCTATAGCATGTTCATTGTAGGAACTGGATAATATCAAGATGGAATCTATCTACCTTGGTGGTAGAGGAGCAGCCCTATGATGATCATGAGAATCAAGAAGTCCAGAAGTCCATGGCCATGGCAGAGTGAAATAATAGAAAGAGTTTCTATTTGAGGTTTTCACATTGGATCTGTGAAATCGAATATTAATTCATATGACAGGGACTAGGGTTTGACGAGTTCACCTTAACCCTAATCTGATCGGCAGCTCAAGATAGAAGAACTTAATCACACAAGTAGCTGCACCAAGAAAGATTCACATTCAGCTCTGATGGGTTGCCATCATATACTGCTAGGTATCACTGGTGGATTTTGGAGCATTAGAATGATTTAGATGATCGATCATTCTAGCTGTTCGAATCAGAAGAGTTCTGATCCATCGAAAGGAGTTTTGATGATATCGATGAGAGAGATCATGACAATATCCTATTATCAATACAGAACTGAACCTAACTGGGTCCACAAAATAAGGGTTTGAATTTGGTGATCATCAATTTGAGGTGATCTATGTTCAATTGGATCTGAATGAGATTCAATTAGGTTCAAAAAAATCGTGCTAAGCACTCGATTGAACCTAGACGTTCTTCTTTTGCTATCATAAATAAGTTATCCTGACTGAGCCAAAGGAGTTTGTACTCAATCAGAGGCCTTCATATGGTCTGACTAGAGATTGTCCAAGTCAGAAAAGGTTGTCTTATTTTATAAGACATTACCTGCCATTTTTGGTCACCTACCATTTCTCGTTCCTTGACTTCGGTCAAAAGTCTATCTTTGACTGATCAAATGTTGATAATTGACCCTTTGACTTCTGTCCATGTGTCATTCACCTATTGGAGAGCTGGTGGGGGCCTGTCCCCCTGCCAGAACCTGGCAAGGAAGAGGGCACACGCCACCCTTGGTGTGTGCCCAAGCTGGAGGCGCCCAGGAGTCCCTGTTGGATAGGGACTCCATCTCTTTTTTGGATTCCGATTAGAGTTCTCCTAAGAACCAACTTTGACTGGTCTTAGGCACCCTCTAAGGAGAAATTCAGGGGACTCTATTCCCACCAATCAGATTTAGATCTGATTTCACAAAGAGTTGTGATTGGTTGGGAAAAAGAGAAGTTGGATCACAGACAGTCTATAAATAAGACCCTGTGCCCAACTCAGATTGAATGATTGTATGATTGGAGAATTGAAATTTCACACCCCAAGACTGCCTCTCCCCTCTTTCTCCATGCCAAACCCACCTTTTCCCTCTCTTCTCCATATCCAAAGTGTTTGGATTCTTGGTTGGTGTGATCCAGATCAAAGAAAGGCGACTGAAAGCTAGAAGGCTGCTCTGCTGCATAGGACAACTGCTGATCTTCAAAAAGAGTTTTGAAAATCCTCCAGATTAGATCCAGATCTAATTTTTGGAGACGTGATAGAGAAGAAGAGGATCTCCAGATCCAGTCCGAGTAGATACTGGTAGAGGCCAGGCACTTGCATGGCTTGATCCAGAACCTTCCGCTGCTTACAGGATCATCAACAGGTAATAGGATTACCAACTTCAAGATAAATTAAATTTGATTTAATTTATCTAATTTTATTTTAATTTCTAAAATAATAATAATCATATCTAAATCATCTTAAATCTAATCTGGATCAAAAAAAAAAAATTTTGAAATATATCTCTTGATCTGATCAGATCTGAACGAACCTGGACCGAGAAATCAAGATTTTTCCTTCAGCTATTT